>JAWNNP010000131.1:0-177386 GCA_035044805.1 Leucophenga maculata | reverse complement strand
TATGAAAAATATATTTTGTTCTTAGGCTAACGATGACTTGCATATGACATGGGTACCATTGGATAGGTCTCAGTTTCGGCTATCCATTTTACCCCCGTGCTTCGTAGGTACGAGGTACCGTTAACCCTAACAACCCCCTATGAATAAAATGCACTCGTTCTTCGTTGCAAACAAATTTTGTAGATTTTGATACATTTTTGTCTAAGGCTAACGATGACTTGCATATGACATGGGTACCATTGGATAGGTCTCAGTTTCGGCTATCCATTTTACCCCCGTGTTTCATAGGCACGAGGTACCGTAACCCCAGCAACCTCCTATGAATAAAATGCACTCGTTCTTCGTTGCAAACAAATTTTGTAGATTTTGAAAAGTTTTGTTCTAAGGCTTACGATGACTTGCTATATGACATGGGTCCCATTGGATAGGTCTCAGTTTCGGCTATCCATTTTACTCCCGTGCTTCGTAGGTACGAGGTACCGTTAACCCTAACAACCCCCTATGAAAAAAATGCACTCGTTCTTCGTTGCATACAAATTTTGTAGATTTTGAAAAGTTTTGTTCTAAGGCTAACGATGACTTGCATATGACATGGGTACCATTGGATAGGTCTCAGTTTCGGCAATCTATTTTACCCCCATGTTTCATAGGCACGAGGTACCGTTAACCCCAACAACCCCCTATGAAAAAAATGCACTCGTTCTTCGTTGCAAACAAATTTTGTAGATTTTGATAAATTTTTGTTCTAAGGCTAACGATGACTTGCACTATGACATGGGTACCATTGGATAGGTCTCAGTTTCGGCTATCTATTTTAACCCCATGTTTCATAGGCACGATGTACCGTTAACCCCAACAACCCCCTATGAAAAAAATGCACTCGTTCTTCGTTGCATACAAATTTGTAGATTTTGAAAAATTTTGTTCTAAGGCTAACGATGACTTGCATATAACATGAGTACCATTGGATAGGTTTCAGTTTCGGCTATCCATTTTAAACCCGCGCTTCGTAGGTACGAGGTACCGTTAACCCTAACAACCCATTATGAAAAAAAATAAACTCGTTCTTCGTTGCGTAAAAATTTTGTAGATTTTGAAAAATTTTGTTCTAAGGCTAACGATGACTTGCATATTAAATCTGTACCATTGGACAGGTCTCAGTTTCGGCTATCCATTTTAAACCCGTGTTTCGTAGGTACGAGGTACCGTTAACCCCAACAACCCTCTATGAAAAATATATTTTTGTCTAAGGCTTACGATGACTTGCACATGATATGGGTACCCTTGGATAGGTCTCAGCTTCTGCTATCCAGTTTACTCCCATGATTCATAAGCACGAGGTACCGTTAGCCCAAAGGTACCGTTGACCCCAACAAGCCCCTATGAAAAAATGCACTTGTTCTTCGTTGCATACAAATTTTGTAGATTTTGAAAAATTTTGTTCTAAGGCTAACGATGACTTGCATATGACATCTGTACCATTGGATAGGTCTCAGTTTCGGCTATCCATTTTACCCCCGTGTTTCATAGGTACGAGGTACCGTAACCCCAACAACCCCCTATGAATAAAATGCACTCGTTCTTCGTTGCAAACAAATTTTGTAGATTTTTAAAAATTTAGATTTAAGGCTAACGATGACTTGTATATGACATGGGTCCCATTGGATAGGTCTCAGCTTCAGCTATCCAGTTTACTCCCATGTTTCATAGGCACGATGTACCGTTAACCCCAACAACCCCCTATGAAAAATATATTTTTGTCTAAGGCTAACGATGACTTGCATATGACATCTGTACCATTGGATAGGTCTCAGTTTCGGCTATCCATTTTACCCCCGTGTTTCATAGGTACGAGGTACCGTAACCCCAGCAACCCCCTATGAATAAAATGCACTCGTTCTTCATTGCAAACAAATTTTGTAGATTTTTAAAAGTTTTGTTCTAAGGTTTGCGATGACTTGTATATGACATGGGTCCCATTGGATAGGTCTCAGTTTCGGCTATCCATTTTAAACCCGTGCTTCGTAGGTACGAGGTACCGTTAACCCTAACAACCCCCTATGAATAAAATGCACTCGTTCTTCGTTGCAAACAAATTTTGTAGATTTTGATATATTTTTGTCTAAGGCTTACGATGACTTGCATATGACATGGGCACCATTGGATAGGTCTCAGTTTCGGCAATCTATTTTACCCCCATGTTTCATAGTCACGATGCACCGTTAACCCCAACAAGCCCCTATGAAAAAATTGCACTCGTTCTTCGGTGCAAACAAATTTTGTAGATTTTGAAAAATTTTGTTCTAAGGCTAACGATGACTTGCATATAACATGAGTACCATTGGATAGGTTTCAGTTTCGGCTACCGTGCTTCGTAGGTAAGAGATACCGTTAACCCTAACAACCCATTATGAAAAAAATGCACTCGTTCTTCGTTGCGTAAAAATTTTGTAGATTTTGAAAAATTTTGTTCTAAGGCTAACGATGACTTGCATATGAAATCTGTACCATTGGACAGGTCTCAGTTTCGGCTATCCATTTTAAACCCGTGCTTCGTAGGTACGAGGTACCGTTAACCCCAACAACCCTCTATGAAAAATATATTTTTGTCTAAGGCTTACGATGACTTGCACATGATATGGGTACCCTTGGATAGGTCTCAGCTTCTGCTATCCAGTTTACTCCCATGATTCATAAGCACGAGGTACCGTTGACCCCAACAAGCCCCTATGAAAAAATGCACTTGTTCTTCGTTGCATACAAATTTTGTAGATTTTGAAAAATTTTTTTCTAAGGCTAACGATGACTTGCATATGACATCTGTACCATTGGATAGGTCTCAGTTTCGGCTATTCATTTTACCCCCGTGCTTCATAGGTACGAGGTAACGTAACCCCAGCAACCCCCTATGAATAAAATGCACTCGTTCTTAGTTGCATACAAATTTTGTAGATTTTTAAAAGTTTTGTTCTAAGGTTTACGATGACTTGTATATGACATGGGTCCCATTGGATAGGTCTCAGCTTCAGCTATCCAGTTTACTCCCATGTTTCATAGGCACGATGTACCGTTAACCCCAACAACCCCCTATGAAAAATATATTTTTGTCTAAGGCTAACGATGACTTGCATATGACATCTGTACCATTGGATAGGTCTCAGTTTCGGCTATCCATTTTACCCCCGTGTTTCATAGGTACGAGGTACCGTAACCCCAGCAACCCCCTATGAATAAAATGCACTCGTTCTTCGTTGCAAACAAATTTTGTAGATTTTTAAAAGTTTTGTTCTAAGGTTTACGATGACTTGTATATGACATGGGTCCCATTGGATAGGTCTCAGTTTCGGCTATCCATTTTAAACCCGTGCTTCGTAGGCACGAGGTACCGTTAACCCTAACAACTCCCTATGAATAAAATGCACTCGTTCTTCGTTGCAAACAAACTTTGTAGATTTTGATATATTTTTGCCTAAGGCTTACGATGACTTGCATATGACATGGGCACCATTGCATAGGTCTCATTTTCGGCAATCTATTTTACCCCCATCTTTCATAGCACGATGCACCGTTAACCCCACAATCCCGATGCACCGTTAACCCCAACAACCCCTATGAAAAAATGCACTCGTTCTTCGGTGCAAACAAATTTTGTAGATTTTGATATATTTTGTCTAAGGCTAACGATGACTTGCATATGACATGGGTACCATTGGATAGGTCTCAGTTTCGGCAATCTATTTTAACCCCATGTTTCATAGGCACGATGTACCGTTAACCCCAACAACCCCCTATGAAAAAAATGCACTCGTTCTTCGTTGCATACAAATTTGTAGATTTTGAAAAATTTTGTTCTAAGGCTAACGATGACTTGCATATAACATGAGTACCATTGGATAGGTTTCAGTTTCGGCTATCCATTTTAAACCCGTGCTTCGTAGGTACGAGGTACCGTTAACCCTAACAACCCATTATGAAAAAAATGCACTCGTTCTTCGTTGCGTAAAAATTTTGTAGATTTTGAAAAATTTTGTCTAAGGCTAACGATGACTTGCATATGAAATCTGTACCATTGGACAGGTCTCAGTTTCGGCTATCCATTTTAAACCCGTGTTCTTAGGTACGAGGTACCGTTAACCCCAACAACCCTCTATGAAAAATATATTTTTGTCTAAGGCTTACGATGACTTGCACATGATATGGGTACCCTTGGATAGGTCTCAGCTTCTGCTATCCAGTTTACTCCCATGTTTCATAGGCACGATGTACCGTTAACCCCAAAAGCCCCTTGTGCACTTGTAAAATGCTTCGTATGCATACGAATACTCTGTTAACCCGTGCAGACAACCCTCTATGGAAAATATTTTGTGTCTAAGGCTAACGATGACTTGCATATGACATGGGTACCATTGGATAGGTCTCAGCTTCTGCTATCCAGTTTACTCCCATGTTTCATAGGCACGAGGTACCGTTAACCCCAACAACCCCCTATGAATAAAATGCACTCGTTCTTCGTTGCATACAAATTTTGTAGATTTTGAAAAATTTTGTTCTAAGGCTAACGATGACTTGCATATGAACACTGAGGTACCATTGGATAGAGTCTCATGTTTGCGGCCTATCCATGTTTACTCACCAGTTGATTCATTATAGGCACGATGTACCGTTAACCCCAACAACCCCTTATGAAAAAAATGCACTCGTTCTTCGTTGCATACAAATTTTGTAGATTTTGAAAAATTTTGTTCTAAGGCTAACGATGACTTGCATATAACACGAGTACCATTGGATAGATCTCAGTTTCGGCTATCCATTTTACTCAATGTTCAAGCACGAGATACCGTTACCCCACAAACCCCTATGAAAAAATGCACTTGTTCTTCGTTGCATACAAATTTTGTAGATTTTGAAAAATTTTGTTCTAAGGCTAACGATGACTTGCATATGACATCTGACCATTGGATAGGTCTCAGTTTCGGCTATCATTACCCCCGTGTTTCATAGGTACGAGGTACCGTAACCCCAGCAACCCCCTATGAATAAAATGCACTCGTTCTTAGTTGCAAACAAATTTTGTAGATTTTTAAAAGTTTTGTTCTAAGGTTTACGATGACTTGTATATGACATGGGTCCCATTGGATAGGTCTTAGCTTCTGCTCTCCAGTTTACTCCCATATTTCTTAGCCACGATGCACCGTTAACCCCAACAAGCCCCTATGAAAAAATGGACTCGTTCTTCGGTGCAAACAAATTTTGTAGATTTTGATATATTTTTTTCTAAGGCTAACGATGACTTGCATATGACATGGGTCCCATTGAATAGGTCTCAGCTTCTGCTATCCAGTTTACTCCCATGATTCATAAGCACGATGTACCGTTAACCCCAACAACCCCCTATGAAAAAAATTAACTCGTTCTTCGTTGCATACAAATTTGGAGATTTTGAAAAATTTTGTTCTAAGGCTAACGATGACTTGCATATAACATTAGTACCATTGGATAGGTCTCCGTTTCGGCTATCCATTTTACTCCCATGATTCATAAGCACGAAGTACCGTTGACCCTTCAACAAGCCCCTATGAAAAAATGCACTTGATCTTCGTTGCATACAAATTTTGTAGATTTTGAAAAATTTTGTTCTAAGGCTAACGATGACTTGCATATGACATCTGTACCATTGGATAGGTCTCAGTTTCGGCTTTCCATTTTACCCCCGTGTTTCATAGGTACGAGGTACCGTAACCCCAACAACCCCCCATGAATAAAATGCACTCGTTCTTCGTTGCAAACAAATTTTGTAGATTTTGATATATTTTTGTCTAAGGCTTACGATGACTTGTATATGATATGGGCACCATTGGATAGGCCTCAGTTTCGGCAATCTATTTTACCCCCATGTTTCATAGTCACGATGCACCGTTAACCCCAACAAGCCCCTATGAAAAAATGCACTCGTTCTTCGGTGCAAACAAATTTTGTAGATTTTGATATATTTTTGTCTAAGGCTAACGATGACTTGCATATGACATGGGTACCATTGGATAGGTCTTAGTTTCGGCAATCTATTTTAACCCCATGTTTCATAGGCACGATGTACCGTTAACCCCAACAACCCCCTATGAAAAAAATGCACTCGTTCTTCGTTGCATACAAATTTGTAGATTTTGAAAAATTTTGTTCTAAGGCTAACGATGACTTGCATATAACATGAGTACCATTGGATAGGTTTCAGTTTCGGCTATCCATTTTAAACCCGTGCTTCGTAGGTACGAGGTACCGTTAACCCTAACAACCCATTATGAAAAAAATGCACTCGTTCTTCGTTGCGTAAAAATTTTGTAGATTTTGAAAAATTTTGTTCTAAGGCTAACGATGACTTGCATATGAAATCTGTACCATTGGACAGGTCTCAGTTTCGGCTATCCATTTTAAACCCGTGCTTCGTAGGTACGAGGTACCGTTAACCCCAACAACCCTCTATGAAAAATATATTTTTGTCTAAGGCTTACGATGACTTGCACATGATATGGGTACCCTTGGATAGGTCTCAGCTTCTGCTATCCAGTTTACTCCCATGTTTCATAGGCACGATGTACCGTTAACCCCAACAAGCCCCTATGAAAAAATGCACTTGTTCTTCGTTGCATACAAATTTTGTAGATTTTGAAATATTTTGTTCTAAGGCTAACGATGACTTGCATATAACACGAGTACCATTGGATAGATCTCAGTTTCGGCTATCCATTTTACTCAATTGATTCATAAGCACGAGATACCGTTGACCCCAACAAACCCCTATGAAAAAATGCACTTGTTCTTCGTTGCATACAAATTTTGTAGATTTTGAAAAATTTTGTTCTAAGGCTAACGATGACTTGCATATGACATGAGTACCATTGGATAGGTATCAGTTTTGGCTATCTATTTTACCCCCGTGTTTCATAGGTACGAGGTACCGTAACCCCAGCAACCCCCTATGAATAAAATGCACTCGTTCTTAGTTGCAAACAAATTTTGTAGATTTTTAAAAGTTTTGTTCTAAGGTTTACGATGACTTGTATATGACATGGGTCCCATTGGATAGGTCTCAGCTTCTGCTCTCCAGTTTACTCCCATGTTTCTTAGGCACGATGCACCGTTAACCCCAACAAGCCCCTATGAAAAAATGGACTCGTTCTTCGGTGCAAACAAATTTTGTAGATTTTGATATATTTTTTTCTAAGGCTAACGATGACTTGCATATGACATGGGTACCATTGGATAGGTCTCAGCTTCTGCTATCCAGTTTACTCCCATGATTCATAAGCACGATGTACCGTTAACCCCAACAACCCCCTATGAAAAAAATTAACTCGTTCTTCGTTGCATACAAATTTGGAGATTTTGAAAAATTTTACTCCCATTTTACTCCCATGATTCATAAGCACGAAGTACCGTTGACCACAACAATCCCCTATGAAAAAATGCACTTGATCTTCGTTGCATACAAATTTTGTAGATTTTGAAAAATTTTGTTCTAAGGCTAACGATGACTTGCATATGACATCTGTACCATTGGATAGGTCTCAGTTTCGGCTGTCCATTTTACCCTCGTTCTTCGTTGCAAACAAATTTTGTAGATTTTGATATATTTTTGTCTAAGGCTTACGATGACTTGCATATGACATGGGCACCATTGGATAGGTCTCAGTTTCGGCAATCTATTTTACCCCCATGTTTCATAGGCACGATGCACCGTTAACCCCAACAACCCCCTATGAAAAAAATGCACTCGTTCGGTGCAAACAAATTTTGTAGATTTTGATATATTTTTGACTAAGGCTAACGATGACTTGCATATGACATGGGTACCATTGGATAGGTCTCAGTTTCGGCAATCTATTTTAACCCCATGTTTCATAGAACATGATGCACCGTTAACCCTAACAAGCCATTATGAAAAAAAATGCAATCGTTCTCCTTTGCAAACAAATTTTGTAGATTTTGATATATTTTTGTCCAAGGCTAACGATGACTTGCATATGATATGGGTACCATTGGATAGGTCTCAGTTTCGGCAATCTGTTTTACCCCCATGTTTCATAGGCACGATGCACCGTTAACCCCAACAACCCCCTATGAAAAAAATGCACTCGTTCTTCGTTGCATACAAATTTTGTAGATTTTGAAAAATTTTGTTCTAAGGCTAACGATGACTTGCATATGACATGGGTACCCTTGGATAGGTCTCAGCTTCTGCTATCCAGTTTACTCCCATGTTTCATAGGCACGATGTACCGTTAACCCCAACAACCCCCTATGAAAAATATATTTTTGTCTAAGGCTAACGATGACTTGCATATGACATCTGTACCATTGGATAGGTCTCAGTTTCGGCTATCCATTTTACCCCCGTGTTTCATAGGTACGAGGTACCGTAACCCCAGCAACCCCCTATGAATAAAATGCACTCGTTCTTCGTTGCAAACAAATTTTGTAGATTTTTAAAAGTTTTGTGCTAAGGTTTACGATGACTTGTATATGACATGGGTACCCTTGGATAGGTCTCAGCTTCTGCTATCCAGTTTACTCGCATGTTTCATAGGAAAGATGTACCGTTAACCCCAACAACCCATTATGAAAAAAATTAACTCGTTCTTCGTTGCATACAAATTTTGTAGATTTTGAAAAATTTTGTTCTTAGGCTAACGATGACTTGCATATGACATGGGTACCATTGGATAGGTCTCAGTTTCGGCTATCCATTTTACCCCCGTGCTTCGTATGTACGAGGTACCGTTAACCCTAACAACCCCCTATGAATAAAATGCACTCGTTCTTCGTTGCAAACAAATTTTGTAGATTTTGATATATTTTTGTCTAAGGCTTACGATGACTTGCATATGACATGGGTACCATTGGATAGGTCTCAGTTTCGGCAATCTATTTAACCCCCATGTTTCATAGGCACGTTGCACCGTTAACCCCAACAAGCCCCTATGAATAAAATGCACTCGTTCTTCGTTGCAAACAACTTTTGTAGATTTTGAAAAATTTTGTTCTAAGGTTTACGATGACTTGCATATGACATGGGTCCCATTGGATAGGTCTCAGTTTCGGCTATCCATTTTAAACCCGTGCTTCGTAGGTACGAGGTACCGTTAACCCTAACAACCCCCTATGAATAAAATGCACTCGTTCTTCGTGTGGCAAACAAATTTTGTAGATTTTGATAAATTTTTGTCTAAGGCTAACGATGACTTGCATATGACATGGGTACCATTGGATAGGTCTCAGTTTCGGCAATCTATTTTACCCCCATGTTTCATAGGTACGATGCACCGTTAACCCCAACAAGCCCCTATGAAAAAATTGCACTCGTTCTTCGGTGCAAACAAATTTTGTAGATTTTGATATATTTTTGTCTAAGGCTAACGATGACTTGCATATGACATGGGTACCATTGGATAGGTCTTAGTTTCGGCAATCTATTTTACCCCCATGTTTCATAGGCACGATGTACCGTTAACCCCAACAACCCCCTATGAAAAAAATGCACTCGTTCTTCGTTGCATACAAATTTGTAGATTTTTAAAAATTTTGTTCTAAGGCTAACGATGACTTGCATATAACATGAGTACCATTGGATAGGTTTCAGTTTCGGCTATCCATTTTAAACCCGTGCTTCGTAGGTACGAGGTACCGTTAACCCTAACAACCCATTATGAAAAAAATGTACTCGTTCTTCGTTGCGTAAAAATTTTGTAGATTTTGAACAATTTTGTTCTAAGGCTAACGATGACTTGCATATGAAATCTGTACCATTGGATAGGTCTCAGTTTCGGCTATCCATTTTAAACCCGTGATTCGTAGGTACGAGGTACCGATAACCCCAACAACCCTCTATGAAAAATATATTTTTGTCTAAGGCTAACGATGACTTGCACATGATATGGGTACCCTTGGATAGGTCTCAGCTTCTGCTATCCAGTTTACTCCCATGTTTCATAGGCACGATGTACCGTTAACTCCAACAAGCCCCTATGAAAAAATGCACTTGTTCTTCGTTGCATACAAATTTTTTAGATTTTGAAATATTTTGTTCTAAGGCTAACGATGACTTGCATATGACATGGGTACCATTGGATAGATCTCAGCTTCTGCTATCCAGTTTACTCCCATGTTTTATAGGCACGATGTACGGTTAATCCCAACAACCCCTTATGAAAAAAATGCACTCGATCTTCGTTGCATACAAATTTGGAGATTTTGAAAAATTTTGTTCTAAGGCTAACGATGACTTGCATATAACACGAGTACCATTGGATAGATCTCAGTTTCGGCTATCCATTTTACTCCCATGATTCATAAGCACTAGGTACCGTTGACCCCAACAAGCCCCTATGAAAAAATGCACTTGTTCTTCGTTGCATACAAATTTTGTAGATTTTGAAAAATGTTGTTCTAAGGCTAACGATGACTTGCATATGACATCTGTACCATTGGATAGGTCTCAGTTTCGGCTATTCATTTTACCCCCGTGTTTCATAGGTACGAGGTACCGTAACCCCAGCAACCCCCTATGAATAAAATGCACTCGTTCTTAGTTGCAAACAAATTTTGTAGATTTTTAAAAGTTTTGTTCTAAGGTTTACGATGACTTGTATATGACATGGGTCCCATTGGATAGGTCTCAGTTTAGGCTATCCATTTTAAACCCGTGCTTCGTAGGTACGAGGTACCGTTAACCCCAACAACCCCCTATGAATAAAAAACAAATTTTGTAGATTTTGATATATTTTTGTCTAAGGCTTACGATGACTTGCATATGACATGGGCACCATTGGATAGGTCTCAGTTTCGGCAATCTATTTTACCCCCATGTTTCATAGGCACGATGCACCGTTAACCCCAACAAGCCCCTATGAAAAAATTGCCTCGTTCTTCGGTGCAAACCAATTTTGTAGATTTTGATATATTTTTGTCTAAGGCTCACGATGACTTGCATATGACATGGGTACCATTGGATAGGTCTTAGTTTCGGCAATCTATTTTAACCCCATGTTTCTAGGCACGATGTACCGTTAACCCCAACAACCCCCTATGAAAAAAATGCACTCGTTCTTGTTGCATACAAATTTGTAGATTTTTAAAAATTTTGTTCTAAGGCTAACGATGACTTGCATATAACATGAGTACCATTGGATAGGTTTCAGTTTCGGCTATCCATTTAAACCCGTGCTTCGTAGGTACGAGGTACCGTTAACCCTAACAACCCATTATGAAAAAAATGCACTCGTTCTTCGTTGCGTAAAAATTTTGTAGATTTTGAAAAATTTTGTTCTAAGGCTAACGATGACTTGCATATGAAATCTGTACCATTGGATAGGTCTCAGTTTCAGGCTATCAGGTCCGGTAACCCCAACAACCCTCTATGAAAAATATATTTTTGTCTAAGGCTAACGACGACTTGCACATGATATGGGTACCCTGGATAGGTCTCAGCTTCTGCTATCCAGTTTACTCCCATGTTTCATAGGCACGATGTACCGTTAACCCCAACAAGCCCCTTGAAAAAATGCACTTGTTCTTCGTTGCATACAAATTTTGTAGATTTTGAAATATTTTGTTCTAAGGCTAACGATGACTTGCATATGACATGGGTACCATTGGATAGGTCTCAGCTTCTGCTATCCAGTTTACTCCCATGTTTTATAGGCACGATGTACCGTTAATCCCAACAACCCCTATGGAAAAAATGCACTCGTTCTTCGTTGCATACAAATTTGGAGATTTTGAAAAATTTTGTTCTAAGGCTAACGATGACTTGCATATAACACGAGTACCATTGGATAGATCTCAGTTTCGGCTATCCATTTTACTCCCATGATTCATAAGCACGAGGTACCGTTGACCCCAACAACCCCCTATGAAAAAATGCACTTGTTCTTCGTTGCATACAAATTTTGTAGATTTTGATAAAAGTTTTGTTCTAAGGTTTATTTCATAGGTACGAGGTACCGTAACCCCCTATGAATAAAATGCACTCGTTCTTAGTTGCAAACAAATTTTGTAGATTTTTAAAGTTTTGTTCTAGGTTTGATGCTTGTATATGACATGGGTCCCATTGGATAGGTCTCAGCTTCTGCTATCCAGTTTACTCCCATGTTTCATAGGCACGATGTACCGTTAACCCCAACAACCCCCTATGAAAAATATATTTTTGTCTAAGGCTAACGATGACTTGCATATGACATCTGTACCATTGGATAGGTCACAGTTTCGGCTATCCATTTTACCCCCGTGTTTCATAGGTACGAGGTACCGTAACCCCAGCAACCCCCTATGAATAAAATGCACTCGTTCTTCGTTGCAAACAAATTTTGTAGATTTTTAAAAGTTTTGTTCTAAGGTTTACGATGACTTGTATATGACATGGGTCCCATTGGATAGGTCTCAGTTTCGGCTATCCATTTTAAACCCGTGCTTCGTAGGCATCGACGGTAGCCGTTAACCCGTTAACAACTCCCTATGAATAAAATGCACTCGTTCTTCGTTGCAAACAAATTTTGTAGATTTTGATATATTTTTGTCTAAGGCTTACGATGACTTGCATATGACATGGGTCCCATTGGATAGGTCTCAGCTTCTGCTATCCAGTTTACTCCCATGTTTCTTAGGCACGATGCACCGTTAACCCCAACAAGCCCCTATGAAAAAAATGGACTCGTTCTTCGGTGCAAACAAATTTTGTAGATTTTGATATATTTTTTTCTAAGGCTAACGATGACTTGCATATGACATGGGTACCATTGGATAGGTCTCAGCTTCTGCTATCCAGTTTACTCCCATGATTCATAAGCACGATGTACCGTTAACCCCAACAACCCCCTATGAAAAAAATTAAATCGTTCTTCGTTGCATACAAATTTGGAGATTTTGAAAAATTTTGTTCTAAGGCTAACGATGACTTGCATATGAAATCTGTACCATTGGATAGGTCTCAGTTTCGGCTATCCATTTTAAACCCGTGCTTCGTAGGTACGAGGTACCGGTAACCCCAACAACCCTCTATGAAAAATATATTTTTGTCTAAGGCTAACGACGACTTGCACATGATATGGGTACCCTAGGATAGGTCTCAGCTTCTGCTATCCAGTTTACTCCCATGTTTCATAGGCACGATGTACCGTTAACCCCAACAAGCCCCTAAGAAAAAATTTACTTGTTCTTCGTTGCATACAAATTTTGTAGATTTTGAAATATTTTGTTCTAAGGCTAACGATGACTTGCATATGACATGGGTATCATTGGATAGGTCTCAGCTTCTGCTATCCAGTTTACTCACATGTTTTATATGCACGATGTACCGTTAATCCCAACAACCCCTAATGGAAAAAATGCACTCGTTCTTCGTTGCATACAAATTTGGAGATTTTGAAAAATTTTGTTCTAAGGCTAACGATGACTTGCATATAACACGAGTACCATTGGATAGATCTCAGTTTCGGCTATCCATTTTACTCCCATGATTCATAAGCACGAGGTACCGTTGACCCCAACAAACCCCTATGAAAAAATGCACTTGTTCTTCGTTGCATACAAATTTTGTAGATTTTGAAAAATTTTTTTCTAAGGCTAACGATGACTTGCATATGACATCTGTACCATTGGATAGGTCTCAGTTTCGGCTATTCATTTTACCCCCGTGTTTCATAGGTACGAGGTACCGTAACCCACAACCCTATGAATAAAATGCACTCGTTCTTAGTTGCAAACAAATTTTGTAGATTTTTTAAAGTTTTGTTCTAAGGTTTACGATGACTTGTATATGACATGGGTCCCATTGGATAGGTCTCAGCTTCTGCTATCCAGTTTACTCCCATGTTTCATAGGCACGATGTACCGTTAACCATAACAACCCCCTATGAAAAATATATTTTTGTCTAAGGCTAACGATGACTTGCATATGACATCTGTACCATTGGATAGGTCACAGTTTCGGCTATCCATTTTACCCCCGTGTTTCATAGGTACGAGGTACCGTAACCCCAACAACCCCCTATGAATAAAATGCACTCGTTCTTCGTTGCAAACAAATTTTGTAGATTTTTAAAAGTTTTGTTCTAAGGTTTACGATGACTTGTATATGACATGGGTCCCATTGGATAGGTCTCAGCTGCTGCTATCCAGTTTACTCCCATGTTTCATAGGCACGATGTACCGTTAACCCCAACAACCCCCTATGAAAAATGTATTTTTGTCTAAGGCTAACGATGACTTGCATATGACATCTGTACAATTGGATAGGTCTCAGTTTCGGCTATTCATTTTACCCCCGTGTTTCATAGGTACGAGGTACCGTAACCCCCTATGAATAAAATGCACTCGTTCTTCGTTGCAAACAAATTTTGTAGATTTTTAAAAGTTTTGTTCTAAGGTTTACGATGACTTGTATATGACATGGGTCCCATTGGATAGGTCTCAGCTTCTGCTATCCAGTTTACTCCCATGTTTCTTAGGCACGATGCACCGTTAACCGCAACAAGCCCCTATGAAAAAAATGGACTCGTTCTTCGGTGCAAACAAATTTTGTAGATTTTGATATATTTTTTTCTAAGGCTAACGATGACTTGCATATGACATGGGTACCATTGGATAGGTCTCAGCTTCTGCTATCCAGTTTACTCCCACGATTCATAAGCACGATGTACCGTTAACCCCAACAACCCCCTATGAAAAAAATTAACTCGTTCTTCGTTGCATACAAATTTGGAGATTTTGAAAAATTTTGTTCAAAGGCTAACGATGACTTGCATATAACATGAGTACCATTGGATAGGTCTCCGTTTCGGCTATCCATTTTACTCCCATGATTCATAAGCACGAAGTACCGTTGACCCCAACAAGCCCCTATGAAAACATTCACTTGATCTTCGTTGCATACAAATTTTGTAGATTTTGAAAAATTTTGTTCTAAGGCTAACGATGACTTGCTTATGACATTTGTACCATTGGATAGGTCTCAGTTTCGGCTGTCCATTTTACCCCCGTGTTTCATAGGTACGAGGTACCGTAACCCCAACAACCCCCTATGAATAAAATGCACTCGTTCTTCGTTGCAAACAAATTTTGTAGATTTTGATATATTTTTGTCTAAGGCTTACGATGACTTGCATATGACATGGGCACCATTGGATAGGTCTCAGTTTCGGCAATCTATTTTACCCCCATGTTTCATAGGCACGATGCACCGTTAACCCCAACAACCCCCTATGAAAAAAATGCACTCGTTCTTCGGTGCAAACAAATTTTGTAGATTTTGATATATTTTTGTCTAAGGCTAACGATGACTTGCATATGACATGGGTACCATTGGATAGGTCTTAGTTTCGGCAATCTATTTTAACCCCATGTTTCATAGACATGATGCAGCGTTAACCCTAACAAGCCATTATGAAAAAAAATGCAATCGTTCTCCTTTGCAAACAAATTTTGTAGATTTTGATATATTTTTGTCCAAGGCTAACGATGACTTGCATATGATATGGGTACCATTGGATAGGTCTCAGTTTAAGCAATCTATTTTACCCCCATGTTTCATAGGCACGATGCACCGTTAACCCCAACAACCCCCTATGAAAAAAATGCACTCGTTCTTCGTTGCATACAAATTTTGTAGATTTTGAAAAATTTTGTTCTAAGGCTAACGATGACTTGTATATGACATGGGTACCCTTGGATAGGTCTCAGCTTCTGCTATCCAGTTTACTCCCATGTTTCATAGGCACGATGTACCGTTAACCCCAACAACCCCCTATGAAAAATATATTTTTGTCTAAGGCTAACGATGACTTGCATATGACATCTGTACCATTGAATAGGTCTCAGTTTCGGCTATCCATTTTACCCCCGCGTTTCATAGGTACGAGGTACCGTAACCCCAGCAACCCCCTATGAATAAAATGCACTCGTTCTTCGTTGCAAACAAATTTTGTAGATTTTTAAAAGTTTTGTTCTAAGGTTTACGATGACTTGTATATGACATGGGTACCCTTGGATAGGTCTCAGCTTCTGCTATCCAGTTTACTCGCATGTTTCATAGGCACGATGTACCGTTAACCCCAACAACCCATTATGAAAAATATTAACTCGTTCTTCGGTGCATACAAATTTTGTAGATTTTGAAAAATTTTGTTCTAAGGTTTACGATGACTTGCATATGATATGGGTCCCATTGGATAGGTCTCAGTTTCGGCTATCCATTTTAAACCCGTGCTTCGTAGGTACGAGGTACCGTTAACCCTAACAACCCCCTATGAATAAAATGCACTCGTTCTTCGTTGCAAACAAATTTTGTAGATTTTGATATATTTTTGTCTAAGGCTTACGATGACTTGCATATGACATGGGCACCATTGGATAGGTCTCAGTTTCGGCAAACTATTTTACCCCCATGTTTCATAGGCACGATGCACCGTTAACCCCAACAACCCCCTATGAAAAAAATGCACTCGTTCTTCGGTGCAAACAAATTTTGTAGATTTTGATATATTTTTGTCTAAGGCTAACGATGACTTGCGTATGACATGAGTACCATTGGATAGGTCTCAGTTTCGGTAATCTATTTTAACCCCATTTTTCATAGGCATGATGCACCGTTAACCCTAACAAGCCATTATGAAAAAAAATGCAATCGTTCTCCTTTGCAAACAAATTTTGTAGACTTTGATATATTTTTGTCTAAGGCTAACGATGACTTGCATATGACATGGGTACCATTGGATAGGTCTCAGTTTCGGCAATCTATCTTACTCCCATGTTTCATAGGCACGATGCACCGTTAACCCTAACAACCCCCTATGTATAAAATGCACTCGTTCTTCGTTGCAAACAAATTTTGTAGATTTTGGTATATTTTTGTCTAAGGCTTACGATGACTTGCATATGACATGGGCACCATTGGATTGGTCTCAGTTTCGGCAATCTATTTTACCCCCATGTTTCATAGGCACGATGCACCGTTAACCCCAACAAGCCCCTATGAAAAAAATGCACTCGTTCTTCGGTGCAAACAAATTTTGTAGATTTTGATATATTTTTGTCTAAGGCTAACGATGACTTGCATATGACATGGGTACCATTGGATAGGTCTTAGTTTCGGCAATCTATTTTAACCCCATGTTTCATAGGCATGATGCACCGTTAACCCTAACAAGCCATTATTTAAAAAATTGCAATCGTTCTCCTTTGCAAACAAATTTTGTAGATTTTGATATATTTTTGTCTAAGGCTAACGATGACTTGCATATGACATGGGTACCATTGGATTAGCCTCAGTTTCGGCAATCTATTTTACCCCCATGTTTCATAGGCGTGATGCACCGTTAACCCAAACAAGCCCCTATGAAAAAAATGCACTCGTTCTTCGTTGCATACAAATTTTGTAGATTTTGAAAAATTTTGTTCTAAGGCTAACGATGACTTGCATATGACATGGGTACCCTTGGATAGGTCTCAGCTTCTGCTATCCAGTTTACTCCCATGTTTTATAGGCACGATGTACCGTTAACCCCAACAACCCATTATGAAAAAAATTAATTCGTTCTTCGTTGCATACAAATTTTTTAGATTTTGAAAAATTTTGTTCTTAGGGTAACGATGACTTGCATATGACATGGGTACCATTGGATAGGTCTCCGTTTCGGCTATCCATTTTACTCCCATGATTCATAAGCACGAAGTACCGTTGACCCCAACAAGCCCCTATGAAAAAATTCACTTGATCTTCGTTGCATACAAATTTTGTAGATTTTGAAAAATTTTGTTCTAAGGCTAACGATGACTTGCTTATGACATTTGTGCCATTGGATAGGTCTCAGTTTCGGCTGTCCATTTTACCCCCGTGTTTCATAGGTACGAGGTACCGTAACCCCAACAACCCCCTATGAATAAAATGCACTCGTTCTTCGTTGCAAACAAATTTTGTAGATTTTGATATATTTTTGTCTAAGGCTTACGATGACTTGCATATGACATGGGCACCATTGGATAGGTCTCAGTTTCGGCAATCTATTTTACCCCCATGTTTCATAGGCACGATGCACCGTTAACCCCAACAACCCCCTATGAAAAAAATGCACTCGTTCTTCGGTGCAAACAAATTTTGTAGATTTTGATATATTTTTGTCTAAGGCTAACGATGACTTGCATATGACATGGGTACCATTGGATAGGTCTTAGTTTCGGCAATCTATTTTAAACCCATGTTTCATAGACATGATGCAGCGTTAACCCTAACAAGCCATTATGAAAAAAAATGCAATCGTTCTCCTTTGCAAACAAATTTTGTAGATTTTGATATATTTTTGTCCAAGGCTAACGATGACTTGCATATGATATGGGTACCATTGGATAGGTCTCAGTTTAAGCAATCTATTTTACCCCCATGTTTCATAGGCACGATGCACCGTTAACCCCAACAACCCCCTATGAAAAAAATGCACTCGTTCTTCGTTGCATACAAATTTTGTAGATTTTGAAAAATTTTGTTCTAAGGCTAACGATGACTTGTATATGACATGGGTACCCTTGGATAGGTCTCAGCTTCTGCTATCCAGTTTACTCCCATGTTTCATAGGCACGTTGCAAACAAATTTTGTAGATTTTGATATATTTTTTCCTAAGGCTAACGATGACTTGCATATGACATGGGTACCATTGGTAAGTTCTCAGTTTCGACTATCCATTTGACCTCCATGTTTCATAGCCACGATTTACCGTTAACCCCAACAAGCCCCTATGAATAAAATGCACTCGTTCTTCGTTGCATACAAATTTTGTAGATTTTGAAAAATTTTGTTCTAAGGCTAATGATGACTTGCATATGACATCTGAACCATTGGATAGGTCTCAGTTTCGGCTATCCATTTTACCCCCGTGTTTCATAGGTACGAGGTACCGTAACCCCAACAACCCCCTATGAATAAAATGCACTCGTTCTTCGTTGCAAACAAATTTTGAAGATTTTTAAAAGTTTTGTTCTAAGGTTTACGATGACTTGTATATGACATGGGTACCCTTGGATAGGTCTCAGCTTCTGCTATCCAGTTTACTCGCATGTTTCATAGGCACGATGTACCGTTAACCCCAACAACCCATTATGAAAAAAATTAACTCGTTCTTCGTTGCATACAAATTTTGTAGATTTTGAAAAATTTTGTTCTAAGGTTTACGATGACTTGCATATGATATGGGTCCCATTGGATAGGTCTCAGTTTCGGCTATCCATTTTAAACCCGTGCTTCGTAGGTACGAGGTACCGTTAACCCTAACAACCCCCTATGAATAAAATGCACTCGTTCTTCGTTGCAAACAAATTTTGTAGATTTTGATATATTTTTGTCTAAGGCTTACGATGACTTGCATATGACATGGGCACCATTGGATAGGTCTCAGTTTCGGCAAACTATTTTACCCCCATGTTTCATAGGCACGATGCACCGTTAACCCCAACAACCCCCTATGAAAAAAATGCACTCGTTCTTCGGTGCAAACAAATTTTGTAGATTTTGATATATTTTTGTCTAAGGCTAACGATGACTTGCGTATGACATGAGTACCATTCGATAGGTCTCAGTTTCGGTAATCTATTTTAACCCCATTTTTCATAGGCATGATGCACCGTTAACCCTAACAAGCCATTATGAAAAAAAATGCAATCGTTCTCCTTTGCAAACAAATTTTGTAGACTTTGATATATTTTTGTCTAAGGCTAACGATGACTTGCATATGACATGGGTACCATTGGATAGGTCTCAGTTTCGGCAATCTATCTTACTCCCATGTTTCATAGGCACGATGCACCGTTAACCCTAACAACCCCCTATGTATAAAATGCACTCGTTCTTCGTTGCAAACAAATTTTGTAGATTTTGGTATATTTTTGTCTAAGGCTTACGATGACTTGCATATGACATGGGCACCATTGGATTGGTCTCAGTTTCGGCAATCTATTTTACCCCCATGTTTCATAGGCACGATGCACCGTTAACCCCAACAAGCCCCTATGAAAAAAATGCACTCGTTCTTCGGTGCAAACAAATTTTGTAGATTTTGATATATTTTTGTCTAAGGCTAACGATGACTTGCATATGACATGGGTACCATTGGATAGGTCTTAGTTTCGGCAATCTATTTTAACCCCATGTTTCATAGGCATGATGCACCGTTAACCCTAACAAGCCATTATTTAAAAAATTGCAATCGTTCTCCTTTGCAAACAAATTTTGTAGATTTTGATATATTTTTGTCTAAGGCTAACGATGACTTGCATATGACTTGGGTACCATTGGATTGGTCTCAGTTTCGGCAATCTATTTTACCCCCATGTTTCATAGGCGTGATGCACCGTTAACCCAAACAAGCCCCTATGAAAAAAATGCACTCGTTCTTCGTTGCATACAAATTTTGTAGATTTTGAAAAATTTTGTTCTAAGGCTAACGATGACTTGCATATGACATGGGTACCCTTGGATAGGTCTCAGCTTCTGCTATCCAGTTTACTCCCATGTTTTATAGGCACGATGTACCGTTAACCCCAACAACCCATTATGAAAAAAATTAGCTCGTTCTTCGTTGCATACAAATTTTTTAGATTTTGAAAAATTTTGTTCTTAGGGTAACGATGACTTGCATATGACATGGGTACCATTGGATAGGTCTCAGTTTCGGCTATCCATTTTACTCCCATGATTCATAAGCACGAAGTACCGTTGACCCCAACAAGCCCCTATGAAAAAATGCACTTGATCTTCGTTGCATACAAATTTTGTAGATTTTGAAAAATTTTGTTCTAAGGCTAATGATGACTTGCATATGACATCTGTACCATTGGATTGGTCTCAGTTTCGGCTGTCCATTTTACTCCCATGTTTCATAGGTACGAGGTACCGTAACCCCAACAACACCTATGAATAAAATGCACTCGTTCTTCGTTGCGTACAAATTTTGTAGATTTTGAAAATTTTTGTTCTAAGGTTTACGATGACTTGCATATGACATGGGTCCGATTGGATAGGTCTCAGTTTCGGCTATCCATTTTACTCCCATGTTTCATAGGCACGATGCATCGTTAACCCCAACAAGCCCCTATGAAAAAAATGCACTCGTTCTTCGGTGCAAACAAATTTTGTAGATTTTGATATATTTTTGTCCAAGGCTAACGATGACTTGCATATGACATGGGTACCCTTGGATAGGTTACAGCTTCTGCTATCCAGTTTACTCCCATGTTTCATAGGCACGATGTACCGTTAACCCCAAAAAGCCCTTATGAAAAAAATTACCTCGTTCTTCGTTGCAAACAAATTTTGTAGAATTTGATATATTTTTGTCTAAGGCTAACGATGACTTGCATATGACATGGGTACCATTGGATAGGTCTCAGTTTCGGCAATCCATTTTACCCCATGTTTCATAGGCACGATGCACCGTTAACCCCAACAAGCCCCTATGCAAAAAATGCACTCGTTCTTCGTTGCGTACAAATTTTGTAGATTGTGATATATTTTTGTCTAAGGCTAACGATGACTTGCATATGACATGAGTACCCTTGGAGAGGTCTCAGCTTCTGCTATCCATTTTACCCCCGTTCTTCGTAGGTACGAGGTACCGTTAACCCTAACAACCCTTTATGAAAAAAATGCACTCGTTCTTCGTTGCAAACAAATTTTGTAGATTTTGATATATTTTTGTCTAAGGCTTACGATGACTTGCATATGACATGTGTACCATTGGATAGGTCTCAGTTTCGGCAATCTATTTTACTACCCATGTTTCTTAGGCACGATGCACCGTTAACCCCAACAAGCCCCTATGAAAAAAATGCACTCCTTCTTCGTTGCATACAAATTTTGTAGATTTTGATATATTTTTGTCTAAGGCTAACGATGACTTGCATATGACATTGGTACCATTGGATAGGTCTCAGTTTCGGCAATCTATTTTACCCCCATGTTTTATAGGCACGATGCATCGTTAACTCCAACAAGCCCCTATGAAAATAATGCACTTGCTCTTCGTTGCATACAAATTTGGAGATTTTGAAAAATTTTGTTCTAAGGCTAACGAAGACTTGCATATAACATGAGTACCATTGGATAGGTCTCAGTTTCGGCTATCCATTTTAACCCCGTGCTTCGTAGGTACGAGGTACCGTTAACCCTAACAACCCATTATGGAAAAAATGCACTCGTTCTTCGTTGCAAACAAATTTTGTAGATTTTGAAAAATTTTGTTCTAAGGCTAACGATGACTTGCATATAACATGAGTACCATTGGATAGATCTCAGTTTCGGCTATCCATTTTAACCCCGTGCTTCGTAGGTACGAGTTACCGTTAACCCTAACAACCCATTATGAAAAAATGCACTCGTTCTTCGTTGCAAACAAATTTTGTAGATTTTGATATATTTTTTCCTAAGGCTAACGATGACTTGCATATGACATGGGTACCATTGGTAAGTTCTCAGTTTCGACTATCCATTTGACCTCCATGTTTCATAGGCACGATTTACCGTTAACCCCAACAAGCCCCTATGAATAAAATGCACTCGTTCTTCGTTGCATACAAATTTTGTAGATTTTGAAAAATTTTGTTCTAAGGCTAATGATGACTTGCATATGACATCTGAACCATTGGATAGGTCTCAGTTTCGGCTATCCATTTTACCCCCGTGTTTCATAGGTACGAGGTACCGTAACCCCAACAACCCCCTATGAATAAAATGCACTCGTTCTTCGTTGCAAACAAATTTTGAAGATTTTTAAAAGTTTTGTTCTAAGGTTTACGATGACTTGTATATGACATGGGTCCCATTGGATAGGTCTCAGTTTCGGCTATCCATTTTAGCCCCGTGTTTCATAATCACGAGGTACCGTTAACCCTAACAACCCATTATGAAACCAATGCACTCGTTCTTCGTTGCAAACAAATTTTGTAGATTTTGAAAAATGTTGTCTAAGGCTTACGATGACTTGCATATGACATGGGTGCCATTGGATAGGTCTCAGTTTTGTAGTGGCCAGCTAACAACAATGGGTTAATCATTTTGCTTACGAACTGCCTCCGCAAAACTCTCTTAACTCCCACACATTGTCATGAACAACAGTCATACACATATTAATATTATCTAGATAATGCGCTCTCCGCATAGAATGTATGCAAACGATGCGATTTGCTGATATTCATCGAATGATTATGCCGTTAATGCGAAAGAATGTAGCAAAGAATAGATCGCAAAAACGAGCTGCAATGTGCTTTGCAATAATTCCTTCTAATCATTCGAGAGCAAATATTCATCTGGAGCGGACGCATATCTAGCAAGCTGAAAACGATTTTAAAGTGCAGTGAAGTTATACAGTCCAAAGTATTATATTTATCCTACTAATATTATAAATGCGAAAGTTTGTATGTATGTATGTATGGATGTATGTATGTTCCTCTCTTACGGCTAAACCGCTCAACCAATTCGTCTGAATTTTGGACTAGAGATAGATGGGATGATGGAAAAGAACATAGGCTATGTTTTGACAAAACCCATATAAGCGATATTTAAAATTGGTCATATCTTTGCATCCATTTAAGGTACAGAGATGAAATTTGGTATACATGTTAAGAGGATGAGGAGAAGTCAACCTGTTAAGTTTGGACAAAATCGGAGGGGGCGTTGCCCCACCCCCATATAAGAGACAATCAAAATTTGTCATATCTTTGCATCCATTTAAGGTACAGAGATGAAATTTGGTATACATGTTAAGAGGATGAGGAGAAGTCAACCTGTTAAGTTTGGACAAAATCGGAGGGGGCGTTGCCCCACCCACCATATAAGCAATAATCAAAATTTGTCATATCTTTGCATCCATTTAAGGTACAGAGATGAAATTTGGTATACATGTTAAGAGGATGAGGAGAAGTCAACCTGTTAAGTTTGGACAAAATCGGAGGGGGTGTTGCCCCACCCCCCATATAAGCGATAATCAAAATTTGTCATATCTTTGCATCCATTTAAGGTACAGAGATGAAATTTGGTATACATGTTAAGAGGATGAGGAGAAGTCAACCTGTTAAGTTTGGACAAAATCGGAGGGGGTGTTGCCCCACCCCCCATATAAGAGACAATCAAAATTTGTCATATCTTTGCATCCATTTAAGGTACAGAGATGAAATTTGGTATACATGTTAAGAGGATGAGGAGAGTCAACCTGTTAAGTTTGGACAAAATCGGAGGGGGCGTTGCCCCACCCCCATATAAGCGATAATCAAAATTTGTCATATCTTTGCATCCATTTAAGGTACAGAGATGAAATTTGGTATACATGTTAAGAGGATGAGGAGAAGTCAACCTGTTAAGTTTGGACAAAATCGGAGGGGGCGTTGCCCCACCCCCCATATAAGCGATAATCAAAATTTGTCATATCTTTGCATCCATTTAAGGTACAGAGATGAAATTTGGTATACATGTTAAGAGGATGAGGAGAAGTCAACCTGTTAAGTTTGGACAAAATCGGAGGGGGTGTTGCCCCACCACCCATATAAGCGATAATCAAAATTTGTCATATCTTTGCATCCATTTAAGGTACAGAGATGAAATTTGGTATACATGTTAAGAGGATGAGGAGAAGTCAACCTGTTAAGTTTGGACAAAATCGGAGGGGGCGTTGCCCCACCCACCATATAAGCGACAATCAAAATTTGTCATATCTTTGCATCCATTTAAGGTACAGAGATGAAATTTGGTATACATGTTAAGAGGATGAGGAGAAGTCAACCTGTTAAGTTTGGACAAAATCGGAGGGGGCGTTGCCCCACCCACCATATAAGCGATAATCAAAATTTGTCATATCTTTGCATCCATTTAAGGTACAGAGATGAAATTTGGTATACATGTTAAGAGGATGAGGAGAAGTCAACCTGTTAAGTTTGGACAAAATCGGAGGGGGTGTTGCCCCACCCCCCATATAAGCGATAATCAAAATTTGTCATATCTTTGCATCCATTTAAGGTACAGAGATGAAATTTGGTATACATGTTAAGAGGATGAGGAGAAGTCAACCTGTTAAGTTTGGACAAAATCGGAGGGGGTGTTGCCCCACCCACCCATATAAGCGATAATCAAAATTTGTCATATCTTTGCATCCATTTAAGGTACAGAGATGAAATTTGGTATACATGTTAAGAGGATGAGGAGAAGTCAACCTGTTAAGTTTGGACAAAATCGGGGGGCGTTGCCCCACCCCCCATATAAGCGAAATCAAAATTGTCATATCTTTGCATCCATTTAAGGTACAGAGATGAAATTTGGTATACATGTTAAGAGGATGAGGAGAAGTCAACCTGTTAAGTTTGGACAAAATCGGAGGGGGCGTTGCCCCACCCACCATATAAGCAATAATCAAAATTTGTCATATCCTTGCATCCATTTAAGGTACAGAAATGAAATTTGGTATACATGTTAAGAGGATGAGGAGAAGTCAACCTGTTAAGTTTGGACAAAATCGGAGGGGGTGTTGCCCCACCACCCATATAAGCGATAATCAAAATTTGTCATATCTTTGCATCCATTTAAGGTACAGAGATGAAATTTGGTATACATGTTAAGAGGATGAGGAGAAGTCAACCTGTTAAGTTTGGACAAAATCGGAGGGGGCGTTGCCCCACCCCCATATAAGCGATAATCAAAATTTGTCATATCTTTGCATCCATTTAAGGTACAGAGATGAAATTTGGTATACATGTTAAGAGGATGAGGAGAAGTCAACCTGTTAAGTTTGGACAAAATCGGAGGGGGTGTTGCCCCACCACCCATATAAGCAATAATCAAAATTTGTCATATCTTTGCATCCATTTAAGGTACAGAGATGAAATTTGGTATACTATTAAGAGGAATGAGGAGAAGTCAACCTGTTAAGTTTGGACAAAATCGGAGGGGGCGTTGCCCCACCCCCCATATAAGCGATAATCAAAATTTGTCATATCTTTGCATCCATTTAAGGTACAGAGATGAAATTTGGTATACATGTTAAGAGGATGAGGAGAAGTCAACCTGTTAAGTTTGGACAAAATCGGAGGGGGCGTTGCCCCACCCCCCATATAAGCGATAATCAAAATTTGTCATATCTTTGCATCCATTTAAGGTACAGAGATGAAATTTGGTATACATGTTAAGAGGATGAGGAGAAGTCAACCTGTTAAGTTTGGACAAAATCGGAGGGGGCGTTGCCCCACCCCCATATAAGCGATAATCAAAATTTGTCATATCTTTGCATCCATTTAAGGTACAGAGATGAAATTTGGTATACATGTTAAGAGGATGAGGAGAAGTCAACCTGTTAAGTTTGGACAAAATCGGAGGGGGCGTTGCCCCACCCCCCATATAAGCGATAATCAAAATTTGTCATATCTTTGCATCCATTTAAGGTACAGAAATGAAATTTGGTATACATGTTAAGAGGATGAGGAGAAGTCAACCTGTTAAGTTTGGACAAAATCGGAGGGGGCGTTGCCCCACCCCCCATATAAGCGATAATCAAAATTTGTCATATCTTTGCATCCATTTAAGGTACAGAGATGAAATTTGGTATACATGTTAAGAGGATGAGGAGAAGTCAACCTGTTAAGTTTGGACAAAATCGGAGGGGGCGTTGCCCCACCCCCCATATAAGCGATAATCAAAATTTGTCATATCTTTGCATCCATTTAAGGTACAGAGATGAAATTTGGTATACATGTTAAGAGGATGAGGAGAAGTCAACCTGTTAAGTTTGGACAAAATCGGAGGGGGTGTTGCCCCACCCCCCATATAAGCGATAATCAAAATTTGTCATATCTTTGCATCCATTTAAGGTACAGAGATGAAATTTGGTATACATGTTAAGAGGATGAGGAGAAGTCAACCTGTTAAGTTTGGACAAAATCGGAGGGGGCGTTGCCCCACCCCCCATATAAGCGACAATCAAAATTTGTCATATCTTTGCATCCATTTAAGGTACAGAGATGAAATTTGGTATACATGTTAAGAGGATGAGGAGAAGTCAACCTGTTAAGTTTGGACAAAATCGGAGGGGGCGTTGCCCCACCCACCATATAAGCGATAATCAAAATTTGTCATATCTTTGCATCCATTTAAGGTACAGAGATGAAATTTGGTATACATGTTAAGAGGATGAGGAGAAGTCAACCTGTTAAGTTTGGACAAAATCGGAGGGGGCGTTGCCCCACCACCCATATAAGCGATAATCAAAATTTGTCATATCTTTGCATCCATTTAAGGTACAGAGATGAAATTTGGTATACATGTTAAGAGGATGAGGAGAAGTCAACCTGTTAAGTTTGGACAAAATCGGAGGGGGCGTTGCCCCACCCCCCATATAAGCGATAATCAAAATTTGTCATATCTTTGCATCCATTTAAGGTACAGAGATGAAATTTGGTATACATGTTAAGAGGATGAGGAGAAGTCAACCTGTTAAGTTTGGACAAAATCGGAGGGGGCGTTGCCCCACCCCCCATATAAGCGATAATCAAAATTTGTCATATCTTTGCATCCATTTAAGGTACAGAGATGAAATTTGGTATACATGTTAAGAGGATGAGGAGAAGTCAACCTGTTAAGTTTGGACAAAATCGGAGGGGGCGTTGCCCCACCCCCCATATAAGCGATAATCAAAATTTGTCATATCTTTGCATCCATTTAAGGTACAGAGATGAAATTTGGTATACATGTTAAGAGGATGAGGAGAAGTCAACCTGTTAAGTTTGGACAAAATCGGAGGGGGCGTTGCCCCACCCACCATATAAGCGATAATCAAAATTTGTCATATCTTTGCATCCATTTAAGGTACAGAGATGAAATTTGGTATACATGTTAAGAGGATGAGGAGAAGTCAACCTGTTAAGTTTGGACAAAATCGGAGGGGGCGTTGCCCCACCCCCCATATAAGCGATAATCAAAATTTGTCATATCTTTGCATCCATTTAAGGTACAGAGATGAAATTTGGTATACATGTTAAGAGGATGAGGAGAAGTCAACCTGTTAAGTTTGGACAAAATCGGAGGGGGCGTTGCCCCACCCACCATATAAGCGATAATCAAAATTTGTCATATCTTTGCATCCATTTAAGGTACAGAGATGAAATTTGGTATACATGTTAAGAGGATGAGGAGAAGTCAACCTGTTAAGTTTGGACAAAATCGGAGGGGGCGTTGCCCCACCCCCATATAAGCGATAATCAAAATTTGTCATATCTTTGCATCCATTTAAGGTACAGAGATGAAATTTGGTATACATGTTAAGAGGATGAGGAGAAGTCAACCTGTTAAGTTTGGACAAAATCGGAGGGGGCGTTGCCCCACCCCCATATAAGCGATAATCAAAATTTGTCATATCTTTGCATCCATTTAAGGTACAGAGATGAAATTTGGTGTACATGTTAAGAGGATGAGGAGAAGTCAACCTGTTAAGTTTGGACAAAATCGGAGGGGGTGTTGCCCCACCCCCCATATAAGCGATAATCAAAATTTGTCATATCTTTGCATCCATTTAAGGTACAGAGATGAAATTTGGTATACATGTTAAGAGGATGAGGAGAAGTCAACCTGTTAAGTTTGGACAAAATCGGAGGGGGCGTTGCCCCACCCCCATATAAGCGATAATCAAAATTTGTCATATCTTTGCATCCATTTAAGGTACAGAGATGAAATTTGGTATACATGTTAAGAGGATGAGGAGAAGTCAACCTGTTAAGTTTGGACAAAATCGGAGGGGGCGTTGCCCCACCCCCCATATAAGCAATAATCAAAATTTGTCATATCTTTGCATCCATTTAAGGTACAGAGATGAAATTTGGTATACATGTTAAGAGGATGAGGAGAAGTCAACCTGTTAAGTTTGGACAAAATCGGAGGGGGTGTTGCCCCACCCACCATATAAGCGATAATCAAAATTTGTCATATCTTTGCATCCATTTAAGGTACAGAGATGAAATTTGGTATACATGTTAAGAGGATGAGGAGAAGTCAACCTGTTAAGTTTGGACAAAATCGGAGGGGGTGTTGCCCCACCCCCCATATAAGCGATAATCAAAATTTGTCATATCTTTGCATCCATTTAAGGTACAGAGATGAAATTTGGTATACATGTTAAGAGGATGAGGAGAAGTCAACCTGTTAAGTTTGGACAAAATCGGAGGGGGTGTTGCCCCACCCACCATATAAGCGATAATCAAAATTTGTCATATCTTTGCATCCATTTAAGGTACAGAGATGAAATTTGGTATACATGTTAAGAGGATGAGGAGAAGTCAACCTGTTAAGTTTGGACAAAATCGGAGGGGGCGTTGCCCCACCCCCATATAAGCGATAATCAAAATTTGTCATATCTTTGCATCCATTTAAGGTACAGAGATGAAATTTGGTATACATGTTAAGAGGATGAGGAGAAGTCAACCTGTTAAGTTTGGACAAAATCGGAGGGGGTGTTGCCCCACCCCCCATATAAGCGACAATCAAAATTTGTCATATCTTTGCATCCATTTAAGGTACAGAGATGAAATTTGGTATACATGTTAAGAGGATGAGGAGAAGTCAACCTGTTAAGTTTGGACAAAATCGGAGGGGGCGTTGCCCCACCACCCATATAAGCGATAATCAAAATTTGTCATATCTTTGCATCCATTTAAGGTACAGAGATGAAATTTGGTATACATGTTAAGAGGATGAGGAGAAGTCAACCTGTTAAGTTTGGACAAAATCGGAGGGGGCGTTGCCCCACCCCCCATATAAGCGATAATCAAAATTTGTCATATCTTTGCATCCATTTAAGGTACAGAGATGAAATTTGGTATACATGTTAAGAGGATGAGGAGAAGTCAACCTGTTAAGTTTGGACAAAATCGGAGGGGGCGTTGCCCCACCCCCCATATAAGCGATAATCAAAATTTGTCATATCTTTGCATCCATTTAAGGTACAGAAATGAAATTTGGTATACATGTTAAGAGGATGAGGAGAAGTCAACCTGTTAAGTTTGGACAAAATCGGAGGGGGCGTTGCCCCACCCCCCATATAAGCGATAATCAAAATTTGTCATATCTTTGCATCCATTTAAGGTACAGAGATGAAATTTGGTATACATGTTAAGAGGATGAGGAGAAGTCAACCTGTTAAGTTTGGACAAAATCGGAGGGGGCGTTGCCCCACCCCCCATATAAGCGATAATCAAAATTTGTCATATCTTTGCATCCATTTAAGGTACAGAGATGAAATTTGGTATACATGTTAAGAGGATGAGGAGACGTCAACCTGTTAAGTTTGGACAAAATCGGAGGGGGCGTTGCCCCACCACCCATATAAGCGATAATCAAAATTTGTCATATCTTTGCATCCATTTAAGGTACAGAGATGAAATTTGGTATACATGTTAAGAGGATGAGGAGAAGTCAACCTGTTAAGTTTGGACAAAATCGGAGGGGGCGTTGCCCCACCCCCCATATAAGCGATAATCAAAATTTGTCATATCTTTGCATCCATTTAAGGTACAGAGATGAAATTTGGTATACATGTTAAGAGGATGAGGAGAAGTCAACCTGTTAAGTTTGGACAAAATCGGAGGGGCGTTGCCCCACCACCCATATAAGCGATAATCAAAATTTGTCATATCTTTGCATCCATTTAAGGTACAGAGATGAAATTTGGTATACATGTTAAGAGGATGAGGAGAAGTCAACCTGTTAAGTTTGGACAAAATCGGAGGGGGCGTTGCCCCACCCCCCATATAAGCGATAATCAAAATTTGTCATATCTTTGCATCCATTTAAGGTACAGAGATGAAATTTGGTATACATGTTAAGAGGATGAGGAGACGTCAACCTGTTAAGTTTGGACAAAATCGGAGGGGGCGTTGCCCCACCCCCCATATAAGCGATAATCAAAATTTGTCATATCTTTGCATCCATTTAAGGTACAGAGATGAAATTTGGTATACATGTTAAGAGGATGAGGAGAAGTCAACCTGTTAAGTTTGGACAAAATCGGAGGGGGCGTTGCCCCACCCCCCATATAAGCGATAATCAAAATTTGTCATATCTTTGCATCCATTTAAGGTACAGAGATGAAATTTGGTATACATGTTAAGAGGATGAGGAGAAGTCAACCTGTTAAGTTTGGACAAAATCGGAGGGGGCGTTGCCCCACCCCCATATAAGCGATAATCAAAATTTGTCATATCTTTGCATCCATTTAAGGTACAGAGATGAAATTTGGTATACATGTTAAGAGGATGAGGAGAAGTCAACCTGTTAAGTTTGGACAAAATCGGAGGGGGCGTTGCCCCACCCCCCATATAAGCGATAATCAAAATTTGTCATATCTTTGCATCCATTTAAGGTACAGAGATGAAATTTGGTATACATGTTAAGAGGATGAGGAGAAGTCAACCTGTTAAGTTTGGACAAAATCGGAGGGGGCGTTGCCCCACCCCCCATATAAGCGATAATCAAAATTTGTCATATCTTTGCATCCATTTAAGGTACAGAGATGAAATTTGGTATACATGTTAAGAGGATGAGGAGACGTCAACCTGTTAAGTTTGGACAAAATCGGAGGGGGCGTTGCCCCACCCCCCATATAAGCGATAATCAAAATTTGTCATATCTTTGCATCCATTTAAGGTACAGAAATGAAATTTGGTATACATGTTAAGAGGATGAGGAGAAGTCAACCTGTTAAGTTTGGACAAAATCGGAGGGGGTGTTGCCCCACCACCCATATAAGCGATAATCAAAATTTGTCATATCTTTGCATCCATTTAAGGTACAGAGATGAAATTTGGTATACATGTTAAGAGGATGAGGAGAAGTCAACCTGTTAAGTTTGGACAAAATCGGAGGGGCGTTGCCCCACCCCCCATATAAGAGACAATCAAAATTTGTCATATCTTTGCATCCATTTAAGGTACAGAGATGAAATTTGGTATACATGTTAAGAGGATGAGGAGAAGTCAACCTGTTAAGTTTGGACAAAATCGGAGGGGGCGTTGCCCCACCCACCATATAAGCAATAATCAAAATTTGTCATATCTTTGCATCCATTTAAGGTACAGAGATGAAATTTGGTATACATGTTAAGAGGATGAGGAGAAGTCAACCTGTTAAGTTTGGACAAAATCGGAGGGGGCGTTGCCCCACCCCCCATATAAGCGATAATCAAAATTTGTCATATCTTTGCATCCATTTAAGGTACAGAAATGAAATTTGGTATACATGTTAAGAGGATGAGGAGAAGTCAACCTGTTAAGTTTGGACAAAATCGGAGGGGGTGTTGCCCCACCCCCATATAAGCGATAATCAAAATTTGTCATATCTTTGCATCCATTTAAGGTACAGAGATGAAATTTGGTATACATGTTAAGAGCATGAGGAGAAGTCAACCTGTTAAGTTTGGTCAAAATTAGAGGGGCGGTACACCACACCCGTATAGTTCCACAAATGAGGCAAAATAAGAAAAGTAATTAGATATGCTACTATTTATCGGAAGATCCGCGGACGAAGTCGCGGGTAAAAGCTAGTATATATATATATATATATACCTATATATATATTTCATTAATTGAGAAGAAAATACATCGTTAAAAGTGCATAATTCATTACTGCTTAAATTAAAAAGGTGACATTTAAATATTTTTATTGAAGTGCTAGTTACTAATTATTGAGTTGGTAATGTAGCACATGTGTCCGTCCGGCGCAGGCTTGCCGCATGTTTTATTGTATATTGGGAAGCTGCGGCCGGACAACTTTAATTTTCTACATGGAGCGTACATAATTATCTTGTAGGCGCACATAATTTTTGACGTCTAAAGAATATCCGCCACCGGCAATCTACACATCGAATTAGGGCTACCATGTGTTTCTAAGTCTGCATAAACATAACCTCAACCAACTACACACATTCGTCGCACATGGAAGTCGCATAGCCCATGATATCAATGAGATCGTAGGGTGACTAAACTACTGTTCTTTTGCGCATATTTATGCATTTATATTTTTGTTGCTACTATTAATAATTTGTTTGCTACTACTCGTTTGACGTAAGACATAAAAATATGTTAACGTATTTCAAAGCAGTATATTTACGTTGCACTGCATTAACTCCATATCGAACCTGTATGAATATCTCGTTAAAGCAATATAAAATATCTTTTAAATAATTTCCAATATTTTTATTTTGAAATAATCTGTTCAGTTGTGTAAAATGTAAAATTCCATATAATTTAAGTAAATTCAATTTAACTTCAATTTTAAGTATAAGTAATAATTGCTAAGTAAAGCAAAGTAGCAACTTCTTCTTTTACAAATCTTATCATTAAATTAACTTAAGTTAGATACAGCCACTCATCATCGTCGCATCTTTGGGCCCAACGACCGCATCGACATACTTAAAGAGTGAGTACCAATGAATTGAATATGTATCTACATTTGAAATCCTAGTTTATTATAATATTATCCTGAATACTAAATTATTTCTTATACGTATTATTATGAATTATTTGCTGCCTCGCTTAAATCTTTAAATGAATTTGTTTAATTTTTTTATGAATATTTTTGATTGCTATGAATAAATTGTGAATTGATATCTCATATAGCCAAAATGAATAGCTGAGTTTTTACGTGATCCGTCTTCCACACAACATGTCTATGACCTTCATATCTTAAAGTCGTTCCTACATATACAGCTGCGAAAAAAAAAATAGCACCAAAGAAATCGATGGCGATTGATTTAAGATAACAGTTAATTTTATTGCTTTATTTCACTTTAATGAATGCAGAAAACTAAAATATAATGTTATTAAAGCAGTTACACAATAGAATTAATTTATGTTAACTCCTTCTCTATGTATGGACAATAAAATGGAAAAATTTATAAAAAGTGGCGAAAAAAAAAATAGCACATTACATCACTAAAAATCGAAAAAACATTGAAAAAAAAACTGTCAAACCTTTATAATATTAAATAAAATGAACAAAAGAAATATTTTAATAAAGTTAATATTTGGTAGCGTGACCTTTGTTAGCCAGAACAGCTGCACACCGTCTTGGCATTGAATTTACTAAATCTTGGCACCTTTTCATAGTAATACTGGCCCAACCTTCTTTTACAGCGGCCCATAGTTGTTCATTGTTGGTTGGCTTTGCTGCAGAAACTCTAGTTTTGACGTCCGTCCAAAGATTTTCGATTGGATTAAGATCCGGCGACTGTGCAGGCCAGCTCATTACATTAACATTGCGATCGGTGAACCACTTTTTCGCTTTTTTGCTGGTATGTTTTGGATCATTATCCTGTTGGAAGACCCAAATTAACGGCATTGATTCCTCAGCAAACGGCATCATCACTTGCTCGAGTATATCAACATAAATATGCTGATCCATTATGGTTTTTATCCAGTGGATAGGTCCTACACCATAGTACGAAAAACAGGCCCACACCATAATGCTAGAACCACCATGTTTGATCGTCTTGTTGGTATACTTAGGTTGATATTCTTTGTTTACCGGGCGTCTTACATAAGCTCGCGAGCCTTTTCCACCATATAATACAATTTTTGACTCGTCGGACCACAGAACATTTCTCCACTTTTCTACCGGCCATTTCAAATGATCTTTGGCAAAACTTATTCGTTTGGAAACATGTTTCGAAGTCAACAAAGGAACCTTTCGAGGGCTGCGAGCGTTTAACTTGTGTTTGCGAAGATAAGTGCGGACTGTCTGAACGCATGTGTCGATCTTCAATTCATTCTTTAACTCAGTAGCTGCCTTAAAAGGACTCTTTTTGCTTTCGCGAACCAGGCGGTTTTCAAGAAGTGGCGATATTCCACGTTTCCGGCCGCGTGTTTCTGCCGTTTCTTCATGAGTTAGAGCATTGCGAATCATTTTATTAGAGCAGCCAACTATTTCGCCCACTTCCTTGTATGTTTTGCCCTGTGATATGAGCCTTTTTATTATCTCGCGTTTTTCAGAACCACAATGTTTTGCACGACCCATATTGACGAAAAAAAATTATTTAAACTTCAAATTTTTAATTAAATTGGTTTTAAAATTAAACAAAACTTTAAAATATGTTCACTTTTTATATTAAAGATAATTAGCGCCTTCTCTTCTTGACTATAATGCGAATAGTGCTATTTTTTTTTCGCATGTTTTTGCATTTTTCTCATAAATTTATTACTGTAAACAAATGCAGTTATATTTTTGTACAAAGTGTTGTTGCTTCCAGAAAGCGAACACATTGTATAGTTGTAAAGTACACTGAGTTTGAAAAATTGTTGCCTAGTTTTAAATTTATTCCACATTTGCTTAAGTTTTCAACATCAGTGCTATTATTTTTTTCGCAACTGTATATAGGGGCAATTTAACAATCAAATTATATCATGAATTGCCAGGTCGGGAGGGTAAAGAATAGGGACAATCAACAGCTAAGCTCCCTAGGAAATATTAGTAAATAAAGAGATAAATAACACCTATGTTCTCAATTAAGCACTTTAGTTCATTTACAATTGGACGAAATTGATGTTTTTAAGGCTGTCTATTAGTTATTATTCAGTTTCTTGTTTTAGTTTCTTTTATATATTTTGTTTATTTAGTTATTTAGTTTAGTGCACCTAAAATTATTGTACTGTGGTGCAATATCGCTTTTGAAGGAGGAGAACCCCGACAATCCGGCGAGCAAGCAAGAGCATAGCTAGAGGTGCACGCTACCAAGTTCAGAAGCATAAACAATTCGGCAACTGTCATCCCAGCCGAAGTAACATTTACAACTGCAAAACAGGTAACCACTACAGTTTCGGCTATCTATTTTACGCCCATGTTTTATAGGCACGAGGTACGGTTAACCTTAACAACCCCTATGAAAATAAGGCTAACGATGACTTGCATATGAGATGGGTACCCTTGGATAGGTCTCAGCTTCTGCTATCCAGTTTACTCCCATGTTTCATAGGAACGATGTACCGTTAACCCCAACAACCCCCTATGAAAAAAATGCACTCGTTCTTCGTTGCATACAAATTTGTAGATTTTGAAAAATTTTGTTCTAAGGCTAACGATGACTTGCATATAACATGAGTACCATTGGATAGGTCTCAGTTTCGGCTATCCATTTTACCTCCGTATTTCATAGGAACGAGGTACACTTAACCCTAACAACCCCCTATGAAAAAAATGCACTCGTTCTTCGTTGCAAACAAATTTTGTAGATTTTGATATATTTTTGTCTAAGACTAACGATGACTTGCATATGACATGGGTACCATTGCATAGGTCTCAGTTTCGGCTATCCATTTTACTCCCATTATAATAGGCACGAGGTACCGTTGACCCCAACAAGCCCCTATGAAAAAATGCACTTGTTCTTCGTTGCATACAAGTTTTGTAGATTTTGAAAAATTTTGTTCTAAGGCTAACGATGACTTGCATATGACATCTGTACCATTGGATAGGTCTCAGTTTCGGCTATCCATTTTACCCCCATGTTTCATAGGTACGATGTACCGTTACCCCAACAACCCCCTATGAATAAAATGCACTCGTTCTTCGTTGCAAACAAATTTTGTAGATTTTTTAAAGTTTTGTTCTAAGGTTTACGATGACTTGTATATGACATGGGTCCCATTGGATAGGTCTCAGTTTCGGCTATCCATTTTACCCCCGTGTTTCATAGGTACGAGGTACCGTAACCCCAACAACCCCCTATGAATAAAATGCACTCGTTCTTAGTTGCATACAAATTTTGTAGATTTTGACATTTTTTTTTTCTAAGGCTTACGATGTCTTGCATATGACATGGGTACCATTGTATAGGTCTCAGTTTCGGCTATCCATTTTACCCCCATGTTTCATACGCACGATTTTCCGTTAACCCTAACAACCCCCTATGAAAAAGTGCACTCGTTCTTCGTTGCATACAAATTCTGTAGATTTTGAAAAAATTGGTTCCAAGGCGTACGATGACTTACATATGGCATGGGTACCATTGCATAGGTCTCAGTTTCGGCTATCCATTTAATCCCCATATTTCATACGCACGAGGTACTGTTAAAAAGATATTTGAGCATAAAAAAATGCAGAAAAGGCGTTACCATTTTGAGTGTGGATTTTTAGCCATTCCTTACAATTTTTTTCTTTGAGAATGAGTTCGGAAATTAAGAGTAGACAAATGTCTTTCTATCTTCATTTCCATTTAATATTTTATTTTCTATTTTTATTCATCATTTTGTAATAATATTCAGATTATAAAATACCCCTTTTTTCGATATCGATAACTGTTTCATTCCCACTTGTAACAGGTTGATAACTAGGGGTTGTTACTTCACGCTAATGAAAACATCAATGCGTTGGTTTTAAAATCGATGTTTCTCCCAGCTCTAACGTCTAGTCAACAGTTCTGTTCTTGACAAACTGTCGTAAACTCTGTCGCTCAGTGTGTGACCAGCAATTATTTAATAAATTCGTTTATTGAAAGAGTAACATAAAAAAAGCTTAATAGTAATTAAAATACATATATAAAAAGGTGTCAATAGTTCATGTGAAGAGCATTTATTTAAACTAATTAAAACTTCAAAAACATAAATCAAATTATATAAAAATACAATTCTAAACAACTACAATCAAATTCAAATGGCAAACATATTCATATATACGACATACGTGTGTATTTAAAGACGTTTACAAATAAACATTTAGAATAAGTTTTTGTGAGTGTTAATTTATCATACATATGTATGTATGTTATATCTGTGTATGTACATGTGTTACTTTTGTATTTCTCATATTGCATGAGGCTTTTTTCAATAAAATTATCTTAACTTAACGATACTTTGAGCTCTGTCATGTCATATACGGAGCTTGAATCGGGCTACCAGGATTTGAGGCATTCGTCACAACAAGCGGCTGTAGCAGCAGCACAATCAGGCAACATAGAGGGATGCGTCCATCCAAACGCAGTGCAGCAATCACATCACCACCATCAGCACAAAACGCAACAGGCACATGTTGGTTTTTACCTCGGCATTGATGGAAATGTAAGATAATCATGTAGATATGTAAATCAACACTTATGTTTATAAGTACATAACCATATTAATAATCTTTTTTTTTTATAATATTGTTATACCCTATAAGTATAGGGTAAAAGTGTATTTTAAGCTTGTCAAATATATGTAACAGGAACAGGAGCCAAGACAGTCCTGTACATTTTTGATCAGCAGAAAAAGTCGATTCGATACAGAAATGTCTCTCTGGCTGTCCGCAGTATGAAAATCGAGAACTTGGAGACTATATATTCTTCTTTTCCTTCTTTAGATTACTTGTACGTCTAAAACCAAACGAGCTTAACCCAAATAATACATTAGAATGCAAATCGGACCATAAAAAGTGGTGGCCCCTACAAAAAGTTAAGTCAATAAAGTCGTCACTGTTTATGTGAATATGGACCAAAACAACTAGGAGACTATAAAAGAATTTTTAATGTTTCCTATTCCTTCCTTTCTAAGGTGTAGAACCCATATAAACCTGCTCTTTTCTGGGGTTTTGTATGAAACAAAATGTTTTTTTTATTAGAGTTAAAATTGCCATCGGATCGCTAGAAGGTAGCCTCCATACAATTTGAGGCGTCGATAACTGTACTGTCTATCAAACAGTTGTTATTTTTAAAACATATGCTCTGTGTGGGAGCTGTACTTTCAAGTGGCCATATAGCGATCATTATAACTAGTGTAGCTTGTGGTTATAAAGTGTCTCAATACCAGCATTAGAACAAAAATATCAAAGATTGTTGTAGTAAGATGCAAACTCACAGAGAGACGGACCGAATTATAATACTACACCCACAGTATGTGAAGAGTATAACAAGCAAAATTGTTTGCTACTTTTCCAGCAGGGGTGGCCTACCGGCAGATAGTGGCCTCTATCGACTGGACTAATATTCGAGATCGACCTGATGGCAACCCCCCTTATCTAAAGCATCCTTTGTTAAGAAGTAATATAAACATTCAAGTACAAATGAAAATTAAATTTTCATACAAAGAGTAAACAGTGGTTTTTGATAGCATGCTATCAACTAGGGCTACTACATACTGGTGTCATTAGCTGACTCGTCAACTCGTGACTCAAATTTTGAACAATCATTTATGAAAGTTCAAATGTATACTTGAAGTTTTCTTAAACAGTGATATATTTAATTTATGTTGAGCTAAAATATAACATCCGAAAACCTTTTTTTGCTACAAACCTATTCTTTCCTTCACACCGTCGTGCAAAACTGAAACATTTTGGTCCGCGTTCATACGTTTTGGAATTTATAAATTAAAAAAAAATATATGGTAATTTTTAAGTTTTCGGCCCGCCAATACAGGCTGATCTGGTTCGCCCAGTGCACGACGTGTTTTATGGTTGTAAGTTTGTACAACTTATACGGGCATTTCACGAAAATGGAAAGGGAAATTCGGTTGGATTGGTTTTAAAATCCTTCTAGCAAAACCCTGGTGTCACGAAAATTAGAGGGATTTTACTTTTCTGACAATTTTTTCGGAAACAGCTGGGGGTTTAGCAGGGCTGTCAGCACTATAAAAACTATATGTGTTATTACTTTTAAATTCGATTTATTTGCTTAGTTGGGGGAAAAATTATAAATAAAATTTTTTTATAATAAGAGACGAAATGTATATAATTTTGAAACTACATTGCAACTTAAAAAAGTTTAATATTCTGGCAGCCAACTTGTATAATTTAAACCACAACACTATGATATGTAACATAATTGAGATTTGCTGTGACTGTCAACTCGGATATGTTACTTGCAAACGACATATTAATAGCATCAAGATTTTTTTTTTTTTTTTATTGTTTACTATATTTGCAATCAGTCCAAACTTAGGAACTATAATCAAATTCAATATCTTGAATTAAAAATAAAATTAACAAAATAACGAATATATGTTTAAATATATATGTAAACGCATAAAATGCATAATGAAAAGAATGGATTATAAACATGTGTATTTTTTACAGTAACCATAAAGTTATATTTATGTAGGACGGCGGTTTGGTAGATCCAAAGGATGTGAGTTCAGTCTTTCAATGTAATTGTTACTATACCGAGCGATTTCTTCTACAACCGTGGGCAGAGCAAGATCTCTGTGAATATTGTTATTGCGAATATACCAGGGTGCTCCAGTTATCTTACGAAGTGTGACATTTTGAAATCTTTGCAAAATATTTATATTCGATTTCGCTGCAGTTCCCCACAACTCAATTCCATATGTCCACACTGGTTTAATAATTGCTTTATAAAGCCTTATTTTGTTGTCAAGGCTTAGTTTGGACCGGGAACCAAGTAACCAGTACATTCGGTGTGTTTTCAATTTTAATTGCTTTTTCTTCGCAAGTATGTGACTTTTCCATGTGAGCCTAGATATTTGACAGCATTACACATAGGTATCAATACATTATTAAACGTTATCCTGGAACTCGAGCCTTTATTAAGAATAAATAATATATGTTCCGATTTCTCCGTATTTATGGCTATGTTCCAATTTTTTGTCCAAGACTCAAACCGACTTAGTTGATATTTTAAAAGACTTGTGGCTGTGGTTTCAGAATTTGACCTACAAAGAATTGCTGTATCATCCGCGTAAGTAGGTAATGTAATCTCATTGCAGTCTGTCCCTGGCATATTAGCTGTACACAGCGTGTAGAGCAAAGGTCCTAGAACACTACCTTGAGGAACTCCTGACCGTACATCTTTTATTGACGAACAGGTATTGTATATATCCGGACAAGGAAACGAATAATTGAAAATCACTCACAAGCACTTGTAACTTGTGGTGCAATTAAACGCTATTGAAAGGATAATACAAATCTTAGAATGCACGCTCAAGCACTTGAACTTGAGGTGCACCTAAGTGAATACCTTTGCCTATATACACTAAGTACTTGGAACTTAGTGTTTATTTGCGTTGGTAGAAAACTAAGCACTTGGAACTTAGAATTCTTTTGATCAATCTTTGAAGAGCTCAAAAAAACGTATAGCCTTGTTGGTTGCCTTTCAAAGAGTGACGATTTATTTGAATAATCTTGAGGTTTATATACAATTTTTGTTCTTATACTGAAATATGAAATTACAAATATATGTTTACATTATGTTCTTAATAGCTACTATAATCGTATGTGCATGTTTTAGTTTTTCTAAATAATGTCGTAAATTATGTACTTGAGTTTATTTAATGTCATTTTTTATTGGTATGTCATAAACTATCCTGCTGCATTATCGATATTCGGCTGTGCATGCGCAGTGTGCATTTTGTCACCATGTACAAATCAATGCGTTGGTACTCGATGCTTGATTATCGATATGTAATCTGCATGTGTTCTTGCTGTTGCTCATGCGTGTAAAAACTATAGATAAACAAATAGAACATTTTATTGTTTTTCAAGTGCGTTTGAAATATAATTCTTATTTTAAGATTCTACATTCTCCCGCCCGGTTGAATATTTATTTAACCTAGCTTATATTAAAAGAAAACGGTGATGGCTGCGTAGAGTTGCTGGTGTTGACTGTTGGTACTGGCAGTTGTTCTACATCACGTGCGTTAGTTGTTGCTGCTTGCTTCTTGATGGTTAATCTGATGAAGTAAAATAATATCGCTGCTAGTGAAATGCCCAGTGCTATATATGATATGATGCGATGACCTTGATTATCCATGTTTTCGAATGGTAACTTCAAATGTTTGTGAAGTTGTTTTTGTAAGCGTGTTAGCTCATCTTGGCTGTCTAGCGTGGAAGTGGTGATGGGCGGAGACTTGTTAGTTGACCGTGACGTATCTTGGCTGAATCGAGCATAAGATACTCGTACTGACCGTGTTGTTGCGCTATATCCAGTTACCATAATTTGTTGGTTCCGAATGGTGCAGCTGGAGTCGAGCGTTACAAGTCCCGATTGCTCCAATTGAAATGTAGATGCATATTCGCCACAGACTGCAGACAATTCCTGTTTTGAATTTGTCCCAAAAATCCATCTGTTTTTATGACGTAATGGAAACCATACAAACAATTTGTTTGTGTCCTCGAGTTTACAATGTTCAGATGTTTTGTTGTTGAACATTTGAAATTCACAACCAACATTTGTCGAGTAAATTGATTGCTTGTTATAGCAAATGAAGGATTCCGTGTTGAGTGCGTGACAGTTTCTTAAATTATCCCAGTTCATTAAGAAACCTTGGTCTCGATGATTATTGATAGCAAGAATAGGTGCTTCGACGCGGATCGTTTTAATACTTAAACCGCCAATTACTGGAATTGGTACTATGTTGAACAAATCAAATTGTTCATTCATTACCAGAGGAATAGTCACCTTGAACACAACATGTTCTCGAGTGACTGTGCCTTCTACCTTTAACAACTTGTATAGTTGAAATAAGTCTTCGTCGTTTATGGGAAGCGTTTGTCCCGGTTTTAAATGAACACGCATTTGTTCTAGTTGTGCTCTTAATTGCTGCGCCGTTAATAATGATGGGCTGATCTTGTTATGTCGGGCATCAGTGAGTACATCTATGATTTGACTTTGAACTCTTTGCAAATTAGATGCAATAATTGTTAACTGTGTCGTCAAGGTGATATACCATTGGAAGACGCGATTTGGTCCTGCTGCCAATGAAATATCCTGTAATTGCTGTTGTATTTGAGATAAACGAAGATTTGTTATGTTTTCGGTTCTCTTCATTATATTAATTGTTGAGTCAATTACTGATGTTTGATTTTTCAGCAACTCCAACAAATATTGTTCATTGCTTTCAACCTTTTGAATCGTTTTCGTCATTTCTTCTGCGTAGTTAGAGTCCAGTACTCCAAATAAACCACGCGCAATGTTTCCGATAATGTCCAATGCTGCTCTGCGATGACGATGCTTAGTAAGCAGTTCATTTTCCATCTTTATTTCTGCTTCCGTATGAAGAAAATGCTGTGCCGTACTAGAACAAGTGGAGATGTTTGGTAGTTTAGAACATATATCTTGTAGTGCCTTTGTTCCGTTGATGAATGTGTCCAAATCTTGTCGATAAGGTTCCAAATCGTAATAAACTATTACATGCCAATCACTGATAGCAAGTCTCGTTGATCCAATGCCTTCAAAGAAAATGCCTGGTTGTGATGCAAACTTTGTCACTTGAACCAGTGGAGAAGCCATAGCCAAGGGAAGTAGTAGCAACGTTATAAGCATCGTTGTCCATAGATATGCTCCGGTTGATGTCCTTTGCTTCTTTGTAAGCTTGGGTGGATCATCATCAGGTTCATGTTTCCTTGTCTCCTCATCTTCTGGCATAATTGGCGCTAAATGTTGGATTGAACGTTTGAAAATTCCACGTTCAGTTTTTAAGTCTGCTACCCGTACATATCCATCTGCTCCGGGATATAATTTAATGACTCGCCCCAGTGGCCATTGTCGTATTGGAACGTTGTCTTCTTTTATTACAACCAATGTTCCTTCCTTAAGGTTGTTAAAGGATTTGGTCCATTTTTGTTTTTGCTGGAGCTGTTGCAAATATTCCTCATACCACTGCTGCCAGAATGCATATTTTAACCTGGAGACCTGTTCCCATCTCTGCCCCAAAGACAGTTTTTTGTCTGTGTGAATCCTGTCTGCCTGTGCTGTTAGCGGTTCCCCTATCAGGAAGTGTCCTGGTGTGAGAGCAGAAATATCATTAGGATCGTTTGAGATAGGTGTTATAGGCCTTGAGTTCAATATGGCTTCTATCTCAACTACAACCGTTTCTAATTCTTCGTACGTTAGAGACGATGTATTTACGTTGTTCTCAAGCAGGCGTTTGGCTGATTTCACTGCTGCTTCCCATAGTCCGCCAAAGTGAGGTGATCTCGGTGGAATAAATCGAAATTCTACTCCTTTATTATTGCATTCACTAACGATTTTCTCCTTTGCTTCTGTCGAAAATATTATTTGCTCGAGCTCCTTTAACTTGTTATATGCTCCAACAAAATTAGTGGCGTTGTCACAATGCAAAGTTTTGCATTTGCCTCGTCGACTAATAAATCGACATAATGCTGCCAAAAATGCATCTGTTGTCAAGTCGCTTACCAATTCAAGGTGAATAGCCTTGGTAGCGAAGCAGCAAAACACGGCAATGTATGCTTTATGTGGTCTTTTGCCCCTTATCTTATAATGAATAGAGAAGGGCCCACAATAGTCGACGCCTGAATTTAGAAATGGTCGCGCTTGAATAACTCTCAATGGTGGAAGGTTACCCATGACTTGTTGCAGCATTTTTGGTTGCATTTTGTTGCAACGTACGCAGTGTTTGACAATACTTCTTGCCATTGTTTTGCCATTAATTATCCAAAATCTTTGGCGAGACTTGGCTAATAAGGCTTGGGCTCCGCAGTGCATGTTGTCTTCATGCAATTCTCTTAAGAGTATTTTGACGAGAGGATCGTTGTATGGCAATAACATTTGATGTTTTGCGTCAAATGATAAAAATGATTGTTCCAGTCGTCCACCGACTCTCATAACGGAATTTTCATCCATGAATGGAGTCAAACATTTTAATGCACTTTTATTCTGGACTGAATTTTCCTTATTGAGATGCATTATGTCATTTTTAAAATCAGCTTCTTGTATACATTTCACAATCACCTTCAAGGCGTGCTCGAGTTCATCCTGTATTATTTGACCCGTTTGTTTGGTCTTAAAACGCAGAATATATGCCACAATTCGTTGAAGTCGCCGGAAGGAATTTCCATGATTTATGGTATATATGAAGTCTTCCGATTGTATTGCTGTCATAGTAACTTTCGAAATCGTAATCTTTTTCTCCAAGTTACCTATGATTTTATCAGAATTGGCCTTAAATTGTGCTGGCCAACTTGCTTCAGATCCATATAGATATAATGGACCATAAAACCACATGCTACTTTCCAAGAACCTCTTGACGGATGTTCCTCTTGAAAGAACGTCTGCTGGATTCTCGCTGGATCTGACATGTCTCCATTGAGTCGAAGACGTGTTCTGTTGGATTTTAGCTACTCGGTTTGCTACGAACGTATGAAATGATGATGCAGTAGCGTGTATCCAATGTAAAACGATTTCGGAGTCAGACCATAAGAAAGCTGTAGAATTTTGTAGCCTTATGTCTTTTTGAACTCTTGCTAAAAGTTGAGCTCCTAATTCTGCTGCACAGAGCTCTAGACGCGGTAACGTCTGCCTTTCGACTGGTGCAACTCTTGATTTCGCACATAGTAACTGAACTGTCACTTTTTTGTTTTTGTGAACAGATCTGATATATGCAGCAGCTCCATACGCCTTTTCGGATGCGTCAACAAATATATGAATTTGTTGGCTTACCGCAACTTCTCCATTGCTGACATGCCTTTTAATTGTCGCTCGATTAAGGTTAATCAAGTCCTTTCTGTAGGCTTGCCACTCGGCCTCCAGCGAGCCCGGAATTTTATCATCCCAATCCAATTTGCGATGCCATAGCTCTTGCATGAATATTTTCCCCCGTACTACTACTGGAGCAAAGAGACCGAGTGGATCAAATATTCGAGCTAAATCAGAACAGATGCTTCTCTTGGTAACGGGAATGTTGGTATCAATTTGCACCTTGCCACAAAGTTGATCAGTTTTGGGGTTCCAAATCATACCCAAAGTTTTTGTTGTGTTCATCTCTGATGAGTCAAAGTTTAACATAATATCTTTGTCTTCTGCAGGAATATTTGTCAATAGTTGGTGATGATTGGCGCACCATTTGCGTAAATTAAAACCAGCTCCATACAACATTATTTTTAGTTGTCGTTGAATCTCTAAAGCGTCCATTATGTTGTCAGCTCCAGTTAAGCAATCATCTACATAGAAGTCATCTAGCAGAGCCTTAGCTCCCAAAGGATAATTGTTTTTCTTTTGAGACGCCAAATTCTGTAGACATTTTGTTGCTAAATACGGTGCCGATGTAGTTCCATATGTTACAGTTTTTAATCGATAATAACATATGTCATCTGTCGGTTTCTCTCTCCACATAATCAGTTGATAATACTGATCTGCAGGATTGATCCAGACTTGCCGATACATTTTTTCTATATCGGCGGTGAATACATATTTATGTATTCTAAAACGTAGCATAATTGAAAATAATTCGCTTTGCACCGTAGGTCCCGCATGTAAGATGTTATTAAGTGATTTGCCTGACGATGTTTTTGAGGAAGCATCAAAAACTACTCGTAGCTTTGTGGTGGTGCTTTGTGGTTTCAACACACAATGATGCGGCATAAAATAATGTTTTAAAGGCAGCTCACCACGCCTTAACTTCTTCATGTGACCCAGGGATTCGTAATCTGCCAAGAATTTGGTATACTCGGCATGAAGACCTGGATCCTTTTGAAGCCGTCTCTCGAGTGCTAAAAATTTTCTGGTAGCAATCTCTCGTGAGTCTCCAAGTGCATCAACGCTGTCTGAAAACGGAAGACGTACAATAAATTTACCATCCTGTGCCGTTTGTACGTTATGTTGAAAATGCTTTTCGCACTGATTTTCCACAGTTGTTCGTTGGGGCTCTGCTGTATTTAAATCATCCAATTTCCAGAACCGTTCCAATAATTCATCCGTTGATAACACAGCGCAGAGTGTTCTTCCGGGCCCAAAAGTTTTAACTTTGCCAATCACAACCCATCCCAACTTCGTGTTTTGGAGTATAGGTTGATGGTTACGGTAACGTCTGCCTTTCGACTGGTGCAACTCTTGATTTCGCACATAGTAACTGAACTGTCACTTTTTTGTTTTTGTGAACAGATCTGATATATGCAGCAGCTCCATACGCCTTTTCGGATGCGTCAACAAATATATGAATTTGTTGGCTTACCGCAACTTCTCCATTGCTGACATGCCTTTTAATTGTCGCTCGATTAAGGTTAATCAAGTCCTTTCTGTAGGCTTGCCACTCGGCCTCCAGCGAGCCCGGAATTTTATCATCCCAATCCAATTTGCGATGCCATAGCTCTTGCATGAATATTTTCCCCCGTACTACTACTGGAGCAAAGAGACCGAGTGGATCAAATATTCGAGCTAAATCAGAACAGATGCTTCTCTTGGTAACGGGAATGTTGGTATCAATTTGCACCTTGCCACAAAGTTGATCAGTTTTGGGGTTCCAAATCATACCCAAAGTGTTTGTTGTGTTCATCTCTGATGAGTCAAAGTTTAACATAATATCTTTGTCTTCTGCAGGAATATTTGTCAATAGTTGGTAATGATTGCGCACCATTTGCGTAAATTAAAACCAGCTCCATACAACATTATTTTTAGTTGTCGTTGAATCTCTAAAGCGTCCATTATGTTGTCAGCTCCAGTTAAGCAATCATCTACATAGAAGTCATCTAGCAGAGCCTTAGCTCCCAAAGGATAATTGTTTTTCTTTTGAGACGCCAAATTCTGTAGACATTTTGTTGCTAAATACGGTGCCGATGTAGTTCCATATGTTACAGTTTTTAATCGATAATAACATATGTCATCTGTCGGTTTCTCTCTCCACATAATCAGTTGATAATACTGATCTGCAGGATTGATCCAGACTTGCCGATACATTTTTTCTATATCGGCGGTGAATACATATTTATGTATTCTAAAACGTAGCATAATTGAAAATAATTCGCTTTGCACCGTAGGTCCCGCATGTAAGATGTTATTAAGTGATTTGCCTGACGATGTTTTTGAGGAAGCATCAAAAACTACTCGTAGCTTTGTGGTGGTGCTTTGTGGTTTCAAAACACAATGATGCGGCATAAAATAATGTTTTAAAGGCAGCTCACCACGTCTTAACTTCTTCATGTGACCCAGGGATTCGTAATCTGCCAAGAATTTGGTATACTCGGCATGAAGACCTGGATCCTTTTGAAGCCGTCTCTCGAGTGCTAAAAATCTTCTGGTAGCAATCTCTCGTGAGTCTCCAAGTGCATCAACGCTGTCTGAAAACGGAAGACGTACAATAAATTTACCATCCTGTGCCGTTTGTACGTTATGCTGAAAATGCTTTTCGCACTGATTTTCCACAGTTGTTCGTTGGGGCTCTGCTGTATTTAACTCATCCAATTTCCAGAACCGTTCCAATAATTCATCCGTTGATAACACAGCGCAGAGTGTTCTTCCGGGCCCAAAAGTTTTAATTTTGCCAATCACAACCCATCCCAACTTCGTGTTTTGGAGTATAGGTTGATGGTTGTTTACATTAATTTGTTCTGGTTTCATCAGAGCATGATAGAACTCTGCACCAAGAAGCAAATCAATTTTTCCCGGTTGGTTAAATCTTGGATCAGCTAACTGCAGATCTTCCGGTAGTTGACAAAGACCTTTTTCTATGTACTGCGACGGCTGATCATTTATAATGCGTGACAGAACGAAGGCCTCCAAACGAGTGGAATAATCTCCATGACGAGATTTCAGTGTAACGTTTGTGCGAGCTGATGATGATTTCGCCTTACCACCAATACCTTCAATGCTTAGCGCAGAGTTTGATGTTTTAATGGCTAACTTTCTTATAATTCTTTCTGATACTAGGTTAACTTGAGAACCCGAATCTAAAAGTGCTCGAAACTCGCCAGCTAAACCATTATTTCCTTCGATAATGACTCTAGCTGTTGCCAAAAGAACATAGTCTTTTGATTTTTTATTATTTGCCGCAGCCACCAACCTTGGTTCTGAAAGATCCATTTTAACTTCTAAATGAAGCAAAGTGTTATGTTTTTTGTCACATTTTGTGCAGCTTCTCCAAGTGCAAGTTTTTGCTTGATGGTCATTCCTAAAGCAGTTTACACAAAGACGTTGTTTTTGCACCCAATTGAGGCGCTCTTGTGCCGATTTCTTCAAAAATTGGTCACAACGAAACAATGGATGACTTTCTTTATTACAGAACTTGCAAATAAACGGTTTTGATGTTGTAGCGGTTGTGATCTTCTTGACCTTTTCAAATGACTTCTCCTTCCGACCAAATGCTTCCAATGCTCTGAACCGTTGTTCAAGGAAAGCAATAAATTCAGTCAATGACTGAAGATCTCGCGAATTTGATGTTGATTGCTCGTATAACATGTGATTATGTTTATCGAGTTTTTTTGTGAGCAAATATATTAATATTGGATCCCATGTGCTTGTATCAATATTTATATTTTGTAATGCTGACAACGATTCTTTTATCGTGTCATGAAAGTCCTTGACTTGATTGCATTCATTGCTTATTGGAGGATGATCAAAGAGCTTCTGGAACAATACTGAAGTTGTGATACGTTTGTTATCAAAACGATCCTTCAATGTTGCCCAGGCAGTTTCGTAATTGCTCTCTGTCAATGAGAGGTGGCGAATTAATCTTTCTGCTTCACCTGTGATATTTGTTTTTAAATACCACATTTTCTCAATTGATGACAATTGAGTTTCATGAATCATTTTATTAAAAATGTCATGAAATTGTTGCCATTTAGTGTAGTCACCCTCAAATTTTGGTATGGCTATTTTTGGCAGATGGACTAATGTCTGTTGAGGTCCACATTGTGTTTTAATAGTTGCAGCTTGTGGAGATCCTTGCATCCTATTGACTGCTGATTCGGCTTGAATATACATATTCATATCATATCCATGCTCTAGTGGATTTACATGATTTCCGAAAATATCGAAGTGGAGTGTTTCAATTAAAATCCATAGCCGATCTACTGAGGCTTTGTTTGGACTTTCTTGCTCCAAAAACCTGGCTAATGATGCCAGCATAGCTTTTTGTCGTCTGATTTGTACGATCAACGAGCTATTTTCTGTAGTTTCTGTCAATATCTTGACAGAATCAGTGAACTCTTTTGTGTATTCAATGCATGTTTTTTGTACTTCATCGAAATACAACTTTGTAAAGTACTCATGCTGTTGATATTGGAGAATATCAGGATGACTTTTCAATACATTATCTCCTTTCTCCAATTGTTCCTGCAACATCTGCAACTGTTGCAATCGGTTTTCGAAGTATCCCTTTTCATTCTTCCGATCTTGGGAATCTTTTTTATAATTGCGAACCAACTTCAGGATTTCGTTCCCGATCCTGCTTTGTTCAGCAAATAAATTTACAACAGTAGCCATTTTTTCTTTGTGTATATATATATATATATGTATAAATTAAGTTGGTGCTTGTACTATATTTGCTTTATCTTGACCCGTTGGAGGTAATTTGGTTTGTCTTGGACTGGCTGTGCCTCTACTCACAACCGAAGATTGGTCTAAAGATAGCAAATAAAATATCTGTGCACACAAAAATAATTTAGCGAAGGGAATCTGTAAATGTACAATCTATTGTATCTTTTACTCCCTATTACGGATCCTTAGTCTATCTTGACTTTGAAGGATTTATCCGCTGATTATCCAGAACTATCCTCCAGGATTTTTTGTTCTAGGATATCTGTGATTTTTTTTCTTTTTGTAGGGGTCACCAAAAATGTATATATCCGGACAAGGAAACGAATAATTGAAAATCACTCACAAGCACTTGTAACTTGTGGTGCAATTAAACGCTATTGAAAGGATAATACAAATCTTAGAATGCACGCTCAAGCACTTGAACTTGAGGTGCACCTAAGTGAATACCTTTGCCTATATACACTAAGTACTTGGAACTTAGTGTTTATTTGCGTTGGTAGAAAACTAAGCACTTGGAACTTAGAATTCTTTTGATCAATCTTTGAAGAGCTCAAAAAAACGTATAGCCTTGTTGGTTGCCTTTCAAAGAGTGACAATTTATTTGAATAATCTTGAGGTTTATATACAATTTTTGTTCTTATACTGAAATATGAAATTACAAATATATGTTTACATTATGTTCTTAATAGCTACTATAATCGTATGTGCATGTTTTAGTTTTTCTAAATAATGTCGTAAATTATGTACTTGAGTTTATTTAATGTCATTTTTTATTGGTATGTCATAAACTATCCTGCTGCATTATCGATATTCGGCTGTGCATGCGCAGTGTGCATTTTGTCACCATGTACAAATCAATGCGTTGGTACTCGATGCTTGATTATCGATATGTAATCTGCATGTGTTCTTGCTGTTGCTCATGCGTGTAAAAACTATAGATAAACAAATAGAACATTTTATTGTTTTTCAAGTGCGTTTGAAATATAATTCTTATTTTAAGATTCTACTGGTATCTTCACATCTTACGTAGAAAAGCCTATTCATTAGGAAGACCTGAGGAAAAGAAATTGCGGAGCTGGTAAAAATTTTTTAATCTTAAATAGGAGGCCTTTGTGCCAAACTCGATCAAGAAATACAGCAGCGCAATACTGCTTTCGTTCAAAAGCTGCAAGTATCTCTGCTACGACACGATGAACTTGTTCAGGCCGATATGATGACAGTTCATTTTCGGGCTTGCTAGGCTTTGCGATAACTATTATCTCAGCACATTTCCATTGACTAGGAAAATAGCTTAGCCTAAAGCAAACGTTGAATATATATACCAGCTGAAGTTGGGCTTTCTTTGGCAGTGCTTTTATTGTAATCGCATCAATCCCGTCATATCCTTTTGATTTTTTTCCATTAAGAGATTTGATTTCCTATTGAACCTCGGGAAACGTTACTGGTGACAAAGGTAGGCTTAATTGGCAGGGTGTCCTCAGACCATGTTCCACTTCTTCTTCTTCAGCACGACTACATAGAGAGTAATGAGTAAATTGATTTTCTAGGTGCAAAGCAAGTGCTTCAGCTTTTTGTTTGCTGTCGTAGCACCAACTACCATTGGCGTTTTTAATTGGAACTTTTCGTTTAGATGGTCGCTTTAAATATTTTGTAGCGTTCCACAAATTGCATTCTGGCCCGTTTGGATCAACATTTTTAAGAAATTGCTTCCTCTCTAAGTTCTGCAAGTTTTGCCTTTAACGTTTTTGAAATCCTGTTGAAAGCATTTTTATCGAAAGGAAAATGTGTTTGTTGCCAAATTCGACGCAGTCTTCTTTTTTCGATAATGAGTTCTTTTATTTCATTTGAATATAAAGAATAATTTTTATATGTAGGATACTTTGTTGGATTTCGAGGAGGAGTAGCTATTTCGGCTGCCATATGTATTTTATTGTTAAACCATTCAACTGTGTCATCGATGTCCTCTTCATTTTGAAGCTCTATATTCAGATTTATTTCATTATTTAACCAACAGTGAAATAAGGGTAGGTCAGTACTCCTGCTAATTAGGCTTCGTTTTCGTAGTTTTATATCAATTGGAATGTTTAAGTAGATGACTACCGCCGAGTGATCGGAACATAAATCTGGAAAATCTCTAATTAGCAGCATTCTATTGTCAATTCCATAATGAATTGCTATATCCAATAAATCTGGAAGCCTTCTAGGATCTGTAGGCCAATACGTTGGACTACCAGTACAAAGAATGGAGTAGTTCTTCGCATTCACGCTTTTTAGTAATTCCCTACCCTTTGGATTAATAATTCTGGCTCCTCACCACTGATGTTTGGCGTTAAAATCGCCTCCAATAATAAAACTGTTTCCCAAATATTGAAACATATTAGAAAACATATTTTCAGTCACTCGATGACGAGGTGGTAAATACGCAGCAGCAATTTTTATAGTCCCAGTCATTGTTTGTAACTCTATAATTGTAATTTGTACCCAGTCATGTATAATTGGCTCGCAGATTGAATAATGTATGTTGCTTTTAATAATTATTGCCGAACCTCCACGCGCTGTACCAGCAGGGTGGTTTGACGTTACTACTTCATAGCCATGTATTTAGAAATGTTATCTTTTTTTAAAATGTGTCTCAGAAAGTAAAACAACGTCCACGTTTTGAGACTTTATGACGTGCTCGATTTCAAGCATATGTTGGCATGCCCCTTTTGCGTTCCATAGTACTATTTTAAGGCTTGGAAGCATTGTTGTTTAAAAGAGACGTTATAACTTGAAGTAGATTTGATATTTGATCAACCAATTTGTCTGTTCTTTTCATCTGATTTTCCATCATCATTTCCAGTTTTTGAAGTCTTTCATTAAGGCTGTTATCAACACTATGATCAACAAAACTTTCATTAGTTTTACCATGACTCATCGTTGTGTTTTCTTTTGCTACATCAGCGTAGCTACGGCTAAGTGGTATGGTTCTTTGTGCTTGTTTTGAGATTGTCAAGCTATTATTATTTGAAGTTATGTTAACTACATTTTCAAGTATTTGAGATTTTTTGACAGAAGAAGATTGCGTTCTTTTTAAAGAAGCTTGATACACTTCACACCCTTTATAAGAAGCGGTGTGAGATTTATTGCAATGAGCACATTTAGCTGGAGCAGTTTTTTCTTTTGTGCAGTCCTGCGAGCGGTGTTGCATAGCACACTTAACGCATCTAAATGGCTTGGTACAATAACTCTTAGTATGTCCAAATTCTTGGCACCTGTGGCATTGAACTAAATCATTGAACTTTTTGAGAGGCTCAATTTTCAAATCGCACTGCAAAGACGAGTAATTTCATACACCTTTTTGTTGTTTGTATTAGGTTCCAAATCTACAAAAAACATTTGCAGCGGTTTTTTATTAAATCTACTAATAGCGTTCTTTATGTTTCTAGTTTTATGATTGTGTCTTTCTAGCTCTTCTTTTATAAGTTCAGTTGAAGTCGAATGATGTTAATTTTTGACAACCACTCTGAATGCCCCCTCCTGCTTTAGTTGGTAAGTGTGGTATATAACTTTTTGTTGATCGAGAAGCTTTATAATATCACGATATTTCTCACTTGACCTTATCATTACTCGTATTTGACCATCCCGATAAGATTTATAGCCGAACGACTCCTTTCCAATACATTCATTGAATTGATTCAATATCGATTGTATATTTTGTACTGCAGGAATAAATAATGGCGGTGGTTTTGGTTCGCCAGTGCTATCAGTAAGCAAATTATCTGGCAAACTGGATTCGTTGGCTGTATCCAATAGTGCAAACATATTTGTACTTAGACGATTATCGGTGGTTACATTTGTAGAGGAACTCGCAGTCGGATTCATCTCTTCACTCATAAGACTATCAACTTCACTATCATTGTTATTGGATTCACAATCCAGTAGACTTCCGTGACCGTTAGAACTTTTTTGTTGTTATCTTTCAACGTTTGGCGAGTTATTTGATTTTCTTTTTAATTTAGTTTTAAGTCCATGAACATATTCAGCTTGCCAACTACAAGCGTAGCCTCCCTCCTCATACCTGCCTGCGCAATTGTTTTTGCATTAACTGTTTGCACATGCGCAATTGAATGTTTTTGTTTAACGGGTTTATAATTGATGTTTGTTATTGTAAACTAAGTTTAATCCGATTTGTAAATGTATTTTCTATTTTTTTTTTGTTTTATTATTTTTTAATTTATATTTTTATTTTTAGAATGAATAGCATCAAGATAAAGCCAAATTAATTCTTAAAGATAATATAAAAATGCCTGTTGCCGGCTTCCTAGCAATAGATTTTGTTCATAGAAAGCAATTGGATGAAGCGGGCGAAGTACATTCAATTATAAAATGTAATCACTCTTCCTCTTTTTTACTAGTCATTCACAGTCTATTTATTGATTACATGCCAACTTTTTCCAATGAACTCTTTAAAATGTACACATTTATTGTACACAAAATTAAAAAAAAATGAAATACCATAATCTTTATTTAAACATTAGCTCACATATTAATCGATTTCGCCGCAGGTCGGAACATGGTAGTTAGTTGTCCCAGATTTCAACATCTTAACAACCACAAGGCTACATGGCTGAGTCCTGATAAAAAAACACGCAACCAAATTGATCATGTTCTGATTGACGGAAGACACGCATCGAGCGTGTTGGACGTGCGAACGTTACGTGGTCCCAACATTGACTAGGACCACTATCTTGTCGCAGCCAAGGTACCACTCCATCTTCTCGAGATATACGTGAGCAGTGGACACATATCACCCGCTCCATGGATAGGGCTGCCAAGGATGTCATTGGTTATACAAAACCTGTAAAGAATTCTTGGTACGACGAGAAGTGTCGCAATGCTACTGCAGAGAAGAACGCTTCCTCTGCAGTCGGGAGCAACGTGATCTGTTAGAGACCGATATCGAGAGAAACGGAGAGAGGAGAAACGCCTTTTCAGACGCAAGAAAAAGGAGCAAGAAAGGCGGGAGTTTCAGGATGTTGAGATGTTACAGAAATGAAGCTCGAAAATTCTATCAAAAAGTCAAGCGTCTGACTGAAGGTTTTAAGCCCGGAGTAACTTTCTGTAAGGATGACAACGGAAATCTGGTAACGGATGAACAGAAATCACTGAGATTATGGAGGAGTCATTTCTCCAACCTACTCGGAGGCGATGAAGCGTACAATACCGCCTATAGAGAAATGACACCGGAACCACCAGTTAATGATGGCACTATTGCTCTGATGGGCTGCCAGCTGAGTTATTTAAGACCGGCGGCGAAGAGTTGGTTAGGAGTGTGCACCAACTTTTATACAAAATATGGTCCAATGAACGCATACCCAATGACTGGAATCTCAGTGTTCTCTGTCGTATCTTTAAGAAAGGAGTCCCCGCTGTTTGCGCCAACTACCGCGAAATAAGTCTCCTTTCCATTGGATATCAGACTCTGTCGAGCGTATTGTGTAATAGGTTGAAGCCATATACCGACACACTGATAGGACGATATCAGTGTGGCTTCAGACCAAAAAGTCGACCAGTGACCAAATATTCACAATACGCCAAATCTTGGAAAATACCCGTGAGTTCAACAAAGACACTCACCACCTATTTATCGATTATAAAGCCGCTTTCGACACGCCGATACGATCGAAGTTCTTCGACGCCCTGTCTGCACTAGGTATCCCGGCAAAGATTGTACGTCTTTGCATGACGACACTTTCTAACACACAAAGCATTGTCCGGGTGGGGAGAAACCTCTCCGACCCCTTTGATACCAAGGGAGGTATCAGGCAGGGCGATGCTCTATCGTGCGATTTTTTCAATATCCTGATGGAATACATCCTACGCCAGTGCCCGTACATACCGAGTATGTTGGGCTCGATTTTCCAAAAGGAAGTGATGCTGCTCGCTTACGCCGATGACATTGCTATCATCGGTACGCAGGAACGGCGAGTCAGCAAGGCGTTCTCAGAGACTGAAAAACAGTCTCGGCTCATAGGTCTAGCGGTGAATAAGGACAAGACTTGGTGTCTTCTCGCACTCCGTCATCGCGTCTTGGACGTTCAGTGACGATAGTGAATTTCAACTGCAGTGTTGTAGGAAACATCGTCTATCTTGGATCTGAGATAACCAGCAACAACAACGTGAGCCTTGATATCAGGCGAAGTATCCCGCTTACAAACAGATGCGTTTTTGGTCTGATCAAGCAAATGAGAAGTAAAGCCTTTTTTCGAAAGACAAAAATTAAGATCTATAAGACGCTGATACTCCCGATCCTATTGAATGGCGCAGAGGCATGGACAGTGATTGAGTCGGATGAGACAGCGTTGGAAGTCTTCGAAAGGAAGGTCCCGTATGAACCGCGAGCTGTACGAGCTATTCGATGAGGTTGACATAGTCCAGCGCATAAGATTCCAGCGGCTGCACTGGGCTGGGCACCTCATTCGAATGGATGAAAGAGCTCCAGCACGAGAGGACGACCGGGCACTCGATGGAATGACCAGGTAAGGAGAGATCTCTCCGTATTCCGTATTTTTCAAAACGACTGGCGCCAGGGCGCACAAGATTATGGAGGCTGGCGCGCTTTCCTGGACGCGGCCATGACCGGCAGACGGTTGACGGCCACATAACTAACTAACTATATAAAACATAAGAAATTGGATGATTCATTTAAAGAAACACTCCGAATGATTTCAATTTTTGCTTTTAACAAGTTGGCATTAATATACTCAGTTCGTTTTTGGTTGGTTTAATAAAGTGCAATATTTGATGAGATGTTTACTAAAACACATAGTAACAAATTAAATCTAACGAAATGTTTATAAAAAATTATGCAAAATAATTCGAAAGTTAATTCTCTTCGAATTTTAATCACTACCTGATTTTAACACCATTTATTAAAACTGCAATCTACTAAATCCCTAATGCAAACGTGAGGGATTTCAAACCAACCAAAGAATGTGTCTGTGACATCGAGAATTGGAATTTGGTTGGAATGGAATGTTCGTGACATGGCCGATAATGCACATTTTCCAATTTTGTTATTTCCGTTCTTGGAAGCTGAAAACAAAACAAAGTCAACTGCTATTTAAATATGATGCCTACAGAGTCATACAATTCACATTTGTCACACAACATCACAGCTATAAGGTGGCAGTGACGGAAGAAATACATGTAATAGAAAAAAAAAAATAAACAGAAATATATTCAACAAATATTTTCAAGATAACCAGTATTTCGTGAAAACCCGATTATACATACTTTTTTGCCTTTTCATTAAATGTTTTCATGAATAACTCCATCGTATAAACGTACTATATATCGAATCGACATGCTGATCAAGAATAATACGCCTTTCAAAAACATTTTGAAAATAAAGTGTTTTTTTTTTAGCTATCTGCGGTGTTCAATTCTTGACCAATCTACATTCAAACAATTAATTATTTCATACGTTTTATTTAATAAATTATTATTTAACTAAATGAACTCGCAAAACACTATTTGAATTTGGCATTCACTGTGGACAGCAAAAGTTTATCGCATATCGCTGGTGCCACCATGTTTAAAGACTTTGAAAGTGAATTTCGAACTTAGTTTTTAAGTAGATAGTTTGATGGACAACAAATTCTATTTTTTTTACTTGTAAATAACAAAATTAAATTTACATTATAAAATTTATTTAATAACAAAACATAATAATGCATAAATAACATTCCGAAAAACTATTTTATGAAATTTACACCCTAAGATGCCATGTTCGAAAATACTAGTAAAATTGAAATTTCTTAGCGGTTTGGCAAAACACTTGAAACCGAAACACTAGTGTTTTCTGTGGCATGCCTGATTGATTACGGTTATATTAACTGCGATCAAAATTAATTATTAGGCCCTGTACCGAAGGTACAAGAGCCTATTGGGTTTGTGCAAATGTATGTAACAGGTAGAAATAATGGTCGGAGACCCCCCAAAGTTACTCCCATTATGGTCAGGAGTGATAGAGGAGTCGATATAGCCATGTCCGTATGTCCGTCTGTATGAACGAAAGGATCTCGGAAACGGTAATAGATAGAGACTTCATGTTTTTTGCATTCGACTAGGACTGCTCCGGAATTTTACAAGTTTATTTTAAAATTCTGCTCTCCCCCCTTCACAATAAAATCACCCCCAACTCTAAAAATTTCTTCGATACAAAAAAAATTTAGTGCACCAATATAAAGTTAACGCCTCTCTTAGCCAAAATCCAAAAAATCGGATAATAAATGACGATTTTATAAGCAATTGAATTTGAAGGACCCCCCTTTTCTTTTCATTCATATTCGCGCAGTGGGAAGTGGTCATGTGTTTGGTCATAAGCTCGGGAAACATTTAATGTGTGTGTTAGGCGACCTGAACTGGTACAGGCCTCTTACAGTCGGTTATGCCCGACTGAAATTTCCTTACTTGTTTTTAGCATTGTTTTAACACAAACAGCAGCATCCTACCTACTTAAAAACTTATTTCTAAATTATCTTAAAAAAACTTTAAACATGGTGGCACTAGCGAATTGCAAAAAACAAATTGCTGTCCGCAGTGAATGCCAAATTCAACTAGCGTTTTACGAATTGATTTAGTTAAATAATAAATTATTAATTATTTAAATGTAGAATGGTCAAGAAGAGAACACCCTATCTGCTAAAATAAACATTTTATTTACAAAATGTTTTTTAGAGGCGTATTAAATCAAAACGCCCACTAAATTTCAAGCGAATTGCAAAACACTCGGAAACGACGTATGTGGCATATAAAAGCGAAATGAAAACAAAATTCGAGCGAAAGTGTTTTCTGTGACATGCTTGATTTTGTTAAATCACAAATAAGTGTAACTGCATACTCGTTAACATTTTCTGATCTTGAAAATGGCCGTATAGTGTCAACAATTACCCTGTGGAAAGCGTAGATTGGGGTTTTAGTTAGTATTAAGGGTGTCTTAGTATGCTTTGTTGTTTTAGCTTTTTGGCATTTCGGACCATTACGTATGTTGTATGACGTGTCTTATTTTTCCAGAAGAAATGTGTTTTTATTTTTTCTATAGTTCTTGAAATGCCAGTATAACCACGATGAATGGGATAATCATGGAATGTAGACATTATGGCTTCTTTTTCATTTTCTTTATGGGTTACCGGGTTTATTGCCCATTTGTTTAAACGTATCAATAGAAATTAGTTGAAAGATTTTTTCGCTTGGTACCATTTTGTGTTGGCTGATTCCTATTATTAAAGATCGCTAATCTTAATTCTATCAGTAACATTTTTACCATGCTTTATAGCATAGCAAATTAGTTATATATTCATGTTGAGTTAAGAAGCTTTAGTAAAGTTTTTGTTTTTCTGCGCAGGATTTATTTTGTATACTTTGTTCTCTTGTAGTGACTTTCAAGACATTGCTTTTAGTGTTTTATAGATCTTTGAAGGTTATTCTAGATAACGCATCTACTACAAAGTTGTCTATTCTCTTTAGAAATTCTACAGTAAACTCACTCTCTTAAATCTTATCTCATTCTAGTTAATTAGGCCCTGTACCGAAGGTACAAGAGCCTATTGGTTTTGTGCAAATGTATGTAACAGGTAGAAATAATGGTCAGAGACCCCCCAAAGTTACCCCCATTATGGTCAGGAGTGATAGAAGAGTCGATATAGCCATGTCCGTCTGTATGAACGAAAAGATCTCGGAAACGGTAATAGATAGAGACTTCGTGTTTTTTTGCATTCGTCCAGGACAGCTCCGGAATTTCACAAGTTTATTTTAAAATTTTGCCCCTCCCCCCCTTCCCCATAAAATCACCCCCAAGGAAAAATATTTCTTCGACCCCCCTTTACTTTTCATACATAAAAAAATGTTTTATAAGGCACTTATTCGTGCAGTAGGAAGTGGTCATAGGTTTGGTCATATGCTCGGGAAACATTTAATGTGTTTGTTAGGAGACCTGAACTGGTACAGGGCCTCTTACAGTCGGTTACGCCTGACTGTATTTTCTTACTTGTTTTGAACTGGGATTTACCATCGAAAATAAGTACGTTTGTGGGTTTTTTTTTTTTAATTGAAGTGTTCGAACATGGGTTATTTCCCAATGAATAGCTGATAACTCTTGCTCTGTTGTGTTTTTATTGCTTTCACATTTTCTGAATGGACAAGAAGCATATGCTACGTGTTTAAACATATTTAAACATACTGTTCCCGCTGCTTGTGCGTGAAACAATAAATACGATGTACGATGAGATGTGTGCAAGATGAGCATGCGCTTCTAAAGATTAAATTTATGATCCATTAATTATGTATTTATATGGCGGAACGATCAATGTAGCGCACACATCTTAAATATACAAACATTAGTACCGTGCCAATGAACCCTACTAGCTATTGAATGTAATAAAAATAGAAACATAAGTATGCAATATGCAATATAATCATACAGTCCAACTAGCTCTTAAGAATAGTATATAAGTGCAAAAACATTAAAAATAAAATGAGTTCTTCATCGGAATCCAAGCGGAGTGTTGTGTTTTCACTACGGGTAATTTCTTATCGCCAAAAGTTTAAGTTAACACTGCGTCGCAAGCTTGTTTACTTGCATCCGTTATTATGCATTCGATGCTAAAATCAGGATACTTTTAAAGTAGGCTTCATTAGAGCTTTCTTTAGACACTCGAATGCGTTTTGGCAATCATTAGATCATTTAAATTTTACATTCTTTTTGCATATCCTGTTTATGTGACGTGAATAGTCTGCAACTTTTTTTATGAAATGTCTGTAATAATTACAAAATGAAACGAAACGTGTTGCGCTATCGGGGTCTGTAGGGACTGGGTTGTTTCCATTGACATTGTAATTTTTGTCATCTGATAAGATACTTTGATCAGTTATGACCCAGAAAGGTCACTTCGTGCATGAAGAATGAGCCTTTTTTTTTGTGTTATTTAAGGTTGTGTTTCCTGTATAAGTCAAAAACGTTGGTTAGGTATTTAATCATATTTGTTTCAGAACAACCGATGACTATTAAGTCATCAATGTACAAAAATGATTGTTAAGGATCTAATCTCGAAAAAGCTATGGTCATCATTCTTTGAAAGGAGTTTGGAGCTATTTTCAGACCATATGGTAATCATGTGAAACGAAATGAGCCTTTGCTCGTTGAAAAAGATATTATGTTTTTAGATTGTTCTTTTAATTATATTTGGTGAAAACCGGACATTAAATCTAGACATGAGAAGTATCTTGCTCTGCCTACTTGGTCAAGAATATCATCTATTCTTTGAAGTGGAAATTTATCTGACAAGAGCGATTAGTCTATAACTAATCGCCAGCACTTAGTATTTGAACCTGGTCGACCTTTTTTTTTTTACAATGAGTATTGGACTATTATACTCTGAAACAGATGGTTGTACTATTTTATCTAGAATGAGTTTTTGAAGTAAACTTCTTTAAAATCGTTGTGATTTGAAACTCGATGAAACGAATTGCGTCACGATAAAGACAGAAACACTTAAATGTATAGGATCAAGTCGGCGAGAGAGTGAGATAGAATACATTATACATTATTTTATATTCTCGGTCTCCTCTTTGTGCGATGCTTCGTAGCGTTTGCTTTGCAAAAACAAACGTGTATGTATGGAATTTCACGCGAAAAATTATTGGCGCAATCTTGACGCACAAACAGTCGTAAGCACAGGTGGTTAAAATTTAGTGTCTGCTTTGCAAAAACAAATGTGTACAAGATCTACAAGTAGATATAATAGCATCGTCGTCTAATTTTCTTCTTCTTTCTGAGACGTGGATGAATAATGATGACATCGTAGAAATTCCAAATTTTGATATTGTTGTTCATTATAAAAGGTCACGTACGAGGGCAGGTGGAGTAGCAACGGAGACCTTGTTGTTACTTCACAAATAGGACCTAAATGTACAACAACTGGAATCATTGTCAGTTTAACTTTCGAAAGTAAGAGAATTATGGGCTTGTCAAAGCGAATTGGATCATGGTGATTTAGTTGTAATTGTATCAATTTCCATTTCTCCCAATCAACCAATAAATACAATCATTGAATTCATACATGAAAATTTGGTCAAGTACACTCCTGAAGTATCGCGAAAGGGATTAATTGAGTTCGTCGACACCAAATTTAATTTAAAAATGTGCAACAGTCGCACTCAATCAACTGTGTTCCAACCGTGTTCCAAATATATATGAATTAAATTGAAACTAGTGCATTTGTTTCCCATTTTAGTTACGATAAGCCTTTCGTGTCATTTGTTTAATGTGAAAACATGGAATCTGAATAATATGTAATATATGTAATTATTATATAAAATGTATAATATTTTACATTAAAATAACAAATAATTTTTAAGCTTTAGTAAAAAATAATAAACCTTACATTTATGTTTTACTACTTCTTCTGTGTGAGTATGAGGTATTCTGTAATTTTTAATCCGAATGTCTGTATACTTGGTGCACAGATCTTTTAATTTTGTATTGAATAAAGTCGGAAAGTTTTTAATTAATTTTTCATAACGAAGTTTTGTCTTGCTTCGTTAATTTCATACACTATTTCGTAGTCACTTAAAGTTTCGTATTTTATTTGGCTTAGATTGACAATTTGTATTGAATCTGCTTCAAAACGGGTTGGAAGTATTGTGGCATTATTGTTACAAGTATGAATTATTGGTAGTTTTATTGGATAGTTGCGATTATTCGGACGAAGCATTACAGAATGTTTGTGTGAAATCTAATTGACAATTGTATTTTTTTACGTAATCTATTCCAATTATGCCATCACTATGTATTGGGAAATTTTGTTCGACTTAACGGAATTCATGAGGAATTATGTCTATACCTGTAGTGAGCTCTACGAATGCTAAACCTTTTGAAAATACTGAACCTTCGCCAATTCTTAATATTTGTGTTCTAATACTCTCATAAATATTATCGAACGTGTCGACATTTTCTTTGATTATTGAGATATATCCACCAGTATCTAATAACAGGGTAAATGTTTTACCTGTAATTTCATTATTAAATTTTTTAAATATACTAAGGTTAATATTGATTGTATATAAATTATTTATTGATTTTTGCAGTTTCACTTTCGCATTCATACTGAACGGACGTGTTATAATTTCGCCCTCACAGTATTCTGTCGATTTTCATTTGTGTTTAAAACGGTAAATTTGATTTTATCTGTCGCGAAAAACTTCAAACAAAGACAATACAAAACAACAAATAACAAATACAACACTAAGCGTAACAACATAAACTATTAATACACTATTTAAACAAGGGTTCTAGCCTTTACTTAGGTCAATATGACCGATCCACCTGATCGAGGTCGTGCACCTCCAAATAGTGAACATATCAAATTTGATAAATCCAAATCATTAAAAATAAACTCAACCGGTCCAAAATATCTAATCATGTCAAGAGTGAATAGCACAGAATCTTTAACAAATGTCTCTCTATTTTTAATTAAAAAAGTAGTTGACAACGTCTGCTCAGGCGAACTTGATTTGTGCAAAAAACTAAGAAACGGTACCATCTTAATTAAAACAAAAGACATTAAACAAGCAACGAAACTTGTGCAGCTTACATCTCTCTCTTCTACAATTGATATTGAAATTTCGGAACACAACACACTCAACTATGTAAAAGGTGTAATTTACTCGAACGAGTTAAGAGGCATTGACGAAGAGGAAATCTTGGACAATCTAAAGATACAAAATGTATGCGAGGTGAAAAAAATAATGAAAAAAGTTGGCGACTCTTTAGTCGAAACTGGACTCATTATACTCAAGTTTGCTTCCTTGACATTACCAGGACACTTCTACATTGGTTACGAAAAAGTTAATTTGAGACCATATATACCGCTGCCACTGCGATGCAATAACTGCTTGCGATTCGGACACACCTACAAAACTTGCAAGTCCAACAAAATATGTGCATTTTGTGCAAACGCTCACCATTTAGATATTGAAACCGGCGAAATATGTAATGCACCTAAAAGCTGCATTAATTGCAAAATTAATTCAAATGAGTGCAACCACACAGCATTTGATAGGCGTTGTCCAATTTTCTTAAAAGAAAAAGAAATACAAGCAATAATTGTCTTGGAAAGAGTAGACAGAAAAGAAGCTAACTCAACACCAACATATGCTGCAGTGTCAATGATCCCATCAACACCTCTGGTAAATAAAACAACAACAAAAACAACGGCATCTCCTTCAACTACAACACAACAAGTAACGGAAAACTTTTTCTCTAACGCAATGGCAACAACATCACGTCAGCTAACGGACTACTCTGATCTCAACACACTAGGCACTCCGCCGCCCGTAAAAACCAAGGGTAATTTAGTTTTACCTAAAAATACGCCGGTTAGAATTAGACAACAGTTAAAAAGTCAAGAGAAGCTAAAGAAAATTAAAATTAAAAAAATAAAAATAAATAACACGCAGGAATTTAGCAAAATATCAGATTCTGATATGTCATGCGATTTAGACTTAATTTAAATCAATCTTTTTTATATTTAAGCATTCTTATCAATTAGGTCACTTTAAATATGTCTCTAAAAATAATACAGTGGAACATAAAAGGATATATTAATAACTATAACGAGCTATTACTTATAATTAAAAAACATTCTCCACAAATAATTTCCATTCAAGAAACCCACTTATACAACAATAATAATACAAATATACCCATCCCCACTAACTACACTATAATAACTAATGACGCAACTAATCGGTTTGGCGGAGTGGGACTTTTAGTACACAAGTCCATACAATATACCGTAATTAATGTTAACAATGACTTTGAAACTATTGCTATTGAGATACAATCTAAACACAACATTACTGTTTTTTCAACATACATTTCTCCCAACAAATCATTTTCATACTCGAATCTAACAAATATGTTTAAAACAAATAGCACCCCTGTTTTAGTCACTGGCGACTTTAACAGTTGGCACTACAACTGGGGTTCTCCTCGTAACAATAGTAGGGGTAACACATTAGCTAAATTTATTGATCAATCACGATTCATTATTTTAAATGATAAGTCACCCACACATTTCACTACCCATAACACGTTGACACATATTGATCTATCATTCTGCTCTTCTCAAATCACACCCTTTGCCACTTGGAAAATTTTCAGTGACCTGTGTGGTAGCGATCATTTTCCCATTCTAATTTCTTTATTTCCTAACCCTAAAATAGAAAATTACTCCAGACCATATTTTAAAACTAAAGAAGCTGACTGGGAAACTTTTAATCATATGACTAGCATACTACACAAAAATTTTCCAATTAGCTCAAACATCAATAAAGAAACAGCCAACATAACTAAAATTATCTTACAAAGCGCACATAATGCAATTCCACAGACTTAACCTCACAAGCATAATTACAAAGTTCCGTGGTGGAACTCACACCTTAATAAACTCCGTATTAACAAAAATAAGATGTGGACAACATTAAAACGTAACATTACTACAGACAATATAATAAATTACAGACGTGCCAACGCCCTTTTCAAAAAACAAGTAAAACTCAGGAAAATAGAGGCCACTAATACATTCACATCGACGATAGAACCAACTACGCCGACAGCAAAAATCTGGTCTAATATTAGACGGTTTTGTGGGTTAAACCCAACTAAAAGCATACACTGTATAACAAATCCAGTAAATAACACGGTACAAACATCAAGCAAAAACATCTAGTCTTTCCAGTGACTCCAGCTTTAGTAGCCGATTCATAGAAGAAAAATATAGAAACACTGACAGGACTATTTCAATATCACCCTCCGCAAAACTTATAGAAAAAAATATCACTATCATAGAATTTCATTCCAGCATTCAAACCTTAAAAGGATCAACCCCAGGGCTCAACAGGATATCATATCCCATGTTAAAAAACAGCTCATATACACTCCAAAATAGAATTGTACAACATTTCAACGACATTCTAAATAACTACATGCCACAAACATACAAAACCAGTTTAGTTATTCCCATTTTGAAACCAAATTCAAATAAAACGGTAATATCTTCATACAGACCTATATCAATGAATTGCTGTATAGCTAAAACATTGGATAAAATAATAGCCAAAAGACTCTGGTGGTTCGTAACCCAAAATAAACTATTGAATCAAAATCAATTTGGTTTTAAAAGAGGGAAATCTGTAACTGAGAGTCTTCTATATGCTGACTTTCTAATTACAAAGTCCCTAAACAGAAAACAGCATACATCAATCATCACCCTGGATTTTTCAAGGGCATTTGATAGAGTTGGTGTACACTCAATAATCGATCAACTTTTAAAATGGAAAGTGGGACCAAAGATTATGCGCTATATACGCAATTTTATGTCAAATAGGAAAATAGTTGTAAAAGTGGCATCGCAAACATCCAATATTCTACCCTTAAGTAATGGTATACCGCAAGGATCGCCATTATCTGTCATATTATTCCTTATTGCTTACAATAGGCTATCCAACATACTATCCATGGAAAAGGGAATTAAATTTAGTGCCTATGCTGATGATTTTTTCCTTATTATTAATTTTAAAAAGGAAAAAAATATTATGTACAACCTTGACACTCTGTTTGAAAATATACAAAGCTGGTGCTCGTATTCTGGGGCTGTTCTTTCACTAAATAAATGTCAACATCTGCATATATGTAGAAAACATAATTGTACCTGCATTATATCATGCAATAATATACAAATACCTACAGTCCCCTCAATTATATTACTAGGCTTAACAATTAATAATAGATATAATTGGCTACCTCATATCATAAAACTTACAACCTCATTATCCAAGAGGCTTAATGTAATTAAATGTCTTGCTAGCTCTAGGTTTAATTGCAATACTCTAACCCTTCTGTCAGTTGCAAAAGCAACAATTATTTCTAAAATAGACTACGCTTTATACATTTACGGTTATGCACCCAAATCAGTTTTAAATAAAATAAAAACACCTTTTAATGCTGCAATAAGAATGGCTCTTGGTGCATTTCGTTCAACACCAATCAGTTACATCCTTCACGAAGCAAATATTCCAACGATAGAATTAAAACGTGATTTGTTATCATCAAAGCTTGTCAAAAATCTTTTAAACTGTACGGATACCCCTATCGCAAATCTGATAAAACACCATATAACATCGGTAAATAAAAAGTCTACCTCATCAATCGAACGTACAATAAATACATCAATATTGTACGGTATCCCATACACGCCTAATAAAATTCAACGTTTGGAACCCTCTTGGTTTTTGCCTAAAGACGCAATAGATACTTCACTCAGAATCTACAGAAAACAAAATACTGCAGCAAGCATCTACAGACAGCACTTTTACAGAATCAAAAACCAACACAAAACGCACACATTTATCTACACCGACGGTTCACAACAAAATCACATTACTGGCTTTGCGCTTACAACAGAAACACACACACTTAAGTATGGAAATCTGCCACAGTATTCTACGGTATTAACCGCTGAAATAGTAGCAATTCTGGAAGCCGTAAAACTGGCCCAGAACATTTAAGGAATGTTTGTTATATGCTCTGACTCCATGTCTGCTTTAGATTCTATCTCTATAAACAACCATGACTATTATCCCTCTTTAATTAGATCATTGTTAATAAATCTCTTACCTAATGTAAAGTTATTATGGATCCCTGACCATTCACTAATTAATGGTAATGAGTTAGCTGATCATGTGGCTAAAGCTACTACTCAAATGCCTCTGATCTATACACACAATTATAATATAAAAAACCAACTTAGCATTGACAAGTTAAAACAAATTTCACGATGTAATATGTGGTACAAACAATTAAACCAGAATTCGCTTCACATATGTGATTACATGAAAAAGATTTCACAGCACAAAATAAATCGACTTGACCAAATTAAAATAATTCGATTATGGTTGGGCCATACCAAACTAACACATGAACACTATTTAAACAACAATACACCATCCACATGCCCACTATGCCAAAACAACTGTACAGTCGACATCAAGCACATACTAGAATCCTGCTCTTCCTTAAACAACATTAGAACAGAATTCTTCAATGGAAACAATCCAATAAATTTACTTGCTAACCCTAATGAAGATAACATATCTAAAATTATAAAGTTCCTAAAAAAATCTCTGTTATATAACAAAATTTAAATAAACGTTTCTTAGTATGCAACCAACAAATTATATAAATTTAAAAATGTAAATAAATATTAAGCAAAACATTGTTAAATAGTAAACAAGAATAATTATAAGTATTATTAAGTTCCTAGTATTGTCTAGCTGAAGGCCCTGGCAGCTTTTGCTAGTTTCTCTTGTCATTTAGTTTTAACTCTATGATAAGTTTTTAAATAAATAAATATTTATTGATTTTTGAATATCTGAAGTGGTCTGCTGGGTTTTCGAGTTACATTGAATAACTCGAACGTTGTTATTTTTGTTGTTACTATTTTGGTTATTACCGAGGTTGAAAATATTCCTTCCTCGGTTGTTACCACAGGCATTTCTTCTATTGATTTTGTTATGCGTGGAATTATAATTTCCGCGGCCATTGCCACGACATAGTTGGTTATTACTGCAATTATTGCCTCTATAATTTCTATCTCGCTGGTATAATGCTGTATTTGTATATATTTGTAGAGAATTTTTTGCATTATCAGGGACTAGGCCAGCGGTCGGCACACGACGTGTACCGCGCATAGGGATTTGCGCTGCCGCAGCGATACCTGCATACGTATAGTATAAACTTTTTTGTGGTGTCCATTATACGATATGTTTCTGTTAAGTCGCTGTCGTGGAGCTGGTGCCGACCACTGGTCTAGGCCAGTGTTCGGCACCCACACACTCATATTTCTGCATTGCGCTATTGTGTGAATCAACAGAAAGATAACATACGTCAAGCATGTGATGTTTCTTGCTTAGCACTGCACTATGGTTTTTTTTTTCGCAGAAATTCATAAATTTTTTTTTTCAAAATTTCAAAAAAAAAAAAAATTCGGTTTTTATTTGTTAAAATTTCCACTTAAGCTAAAATTAAATAAATTTTTATTGATATGGCAATAACATTTTCGTGGCGCGCAGTCAAAGTCACCAGATTGTGTGAAAAACATATGATTGTAAATTTGTCGAAAATTTTTTGTAATCTTTAAAAGCGTGTAGTGTCTATTAGAATAACAAAAAATAACAAGTGTTATAATGGAAAACTTTAATCAAGGTATGTAAAATAACAATCCATAACTGTTTTTATGCGATTGAGTGTTTTCGTGACATTGTGCCATGTGTTGTTTAAATGCTTTTTTTAGATTAATCTTAACATGTTGCTCTGAGTTTCGTGGAATAGTACTTTTGAATAGCAAAGAGTTGCAATAAGTTATGGATGAGGAAATACTAACAAATATATGTATATTATGGAATTACTAAAGAAATTCTTCCCAATTCGCACGTTTTCGGGAAAATTGCATTTATATAGGAATATAAAATTAAGATATATATAAAATTGACTCTACGAAATTCAAAGAATTCTGTGAGCAGGTGTTTGTGCTATACCGAAACATGTATTATTGGTACCCTATGTCGCCAACGGTTCATAAAGTGTTAGTGCATGGGCACCAAATAATAAATTCTTGCTTAGTGCCTGTTGGTTGCCTTGCAGAACAAGCATCTGAATCTCGGAATAAATTGTACAAGACCGTCAGAAGGGATCACGCAAGAAAGTGCTGTCGAGTGGACAACGTGTCAGACGTCTTCAATAGAGCTATGGATAGTTCGGACCCTTTATTGTCTAGTATATTTTTGAAAGAAAGACAAAATAAAAACAAAAATCACACCAGAAGACGTTATTGCGCTCTTGCAAACACCAGAAATTTTTACAGATTATGTTGATCGACAGAGCGACGAGAATAACGACCATAATGTTGAAGCGAATGAGGAGGAAGATGAGGAAAAGGATGAAGAAGATGAATATGAAGATGATGAACCAGGACTTGACGTCATTTGTTTTGATGAAGAATAAATGTATATTGACAAAATTAGGATGACTTTCGTCGTAAGTACTTTACCATAATTACTATTATTTTTAATTTATATTTTTACTCTCAAATTGATATTGCTGTCAAGTTCTGAATCGGTTATATAGAGGATATATGCAACAATAATTGAGATCTCACCTATTCCTGAATAATAGATTGAAGGATCTTTAAATTCGCTTATAAATTAAATTGCATACCAAATCTTGTTGTGTTATTCGGCCATATCGGCTATAAAACGGATATAATAAAAATCGGTGAAATCGAAAAACAAGTTTGTAGTTCATCTTAGGATACCAAAGTATAATTATAAACCAAATTTGAGGTTAATATCACTAAATTTCGAATTTATGCCAAAAAATGGGCAAAAAACCATAGTGCACTGAGAGAAACTACACCGACAAAAAATATATAATGAGTCGTAATAAAACTTAAAAACCATAAAAAAAAAAATTGAAAAATTAAATAAAAAATTAATAATAAAATATAACAAAAAATTAATTATAATCTATATATATATATAAATTAATCTTGTATATATCTATGTATGTATGTATGTTCCTTATAGGAAGCTAAACCATCCAACCGATTGAGCTGAAATTCACAGACGAACTTCAGTTCATTCAGAAGAGTGTTCTGTTCGAGTAAAGTTTGGTCAAAATCGGAATGGGCTGTGCCCCACCCCCCATACAAGCTGTTTTGAGGTCTAAACTTTAGGTTTAAACCTATATGGACAATATTTATAATTTAATTTGATAAAAATATATAAGTCCACTTCAAAGAACAAAACGCGCGTTCATTTAGATATACGTTGTTTATTCGTAGCCTAGCAATCGAAGAGTAACTGCGCAGCTGCCTTAAAAATAGTTATAAGCACAAAAAGTAATAAAAAGGAACAGAACAGTTAAAAATTAGGATAATTGCAACAATAAATATTATGCGTTATGTTGCAGTATTTATCTATTTTGCATTGGAATAAGTAATAAGCAAAAACAATTGAAACAAAAGAGAAATAAGAAATTTAACAATATTGTATTTTAACTGTTGCTGCATCAAAAATAAAGGGTGCTTCAATACTATAAATTATTTGATGATTGTAACTGCGAACACAAGCGATAAACAAAATTCAACATATCTTTGCATTCAGCTGAGGTACGGAGACGAAATTTATTACACATGTTAATGGGAACCGGAAAAGTAATAGTGTTAAGTTTGGTCAAAATTGTTATGACACGACCTTACAGAGACCACGATTGTTTTAGCTATAGAAGTTTCGCTTCAAACTGGTTCGATTTGCGATGAGGAAGAACGAAGAATAGTCATATATATTTAAATTTAGCGCTACCCACTACGTGTGTACCTGGCATGTCCCGTAACTTCAGTCATTTTGATGTGGATTCGTTTGACCAGTGGGAAGGCTGCGCAAATCACCATCGATCGATTCCATAAGAAATAGAAGGAAAACAAAAATTGTACACACGATACAAGTAAGTGCCAAGTAGTATGCCTACTTATGCAACTTGGGAAAAACTCAGAACACGCTAGACACAGAATATAATGCACTAAGGCACAAATGGACAAACCTCAATCTAATTTATCTTAACCTGCTGCTCTTGATAACTATGTGGCAGCTCTTAACCCACCCAACCTTGATTCTCGCAGATGTTGTGAAGAATCCCTTTAACAAAGTTGACGACTGTAAAATTTCAGACCAAATTAAAGAATCTACCATATCATGTTTTGGTATTGCATAGCCCCCTCCGATTTGGACCAAACATAACACGATTACTTTTCCCGATCACATTAACATGTGTAATAAATTTCGTCCCCGTACCTCAGATGGATGCAAAGATATGTTGAATTTTGTTTATCGCTTGTATGGGTGGTGGGGCTTAGCCCCCTCTGATTTGGACCAAACTTAACACGATTACTTTTCCCGATCCCATTAACATGTGAAATAAATTTCGTCCCCCTATCTCAAATGGATGCAAAGATTTGTTGAATTTTGTTTATCGCTTGTATGGGGGGTGGGGCATAGCCCCCTCCGATGTTGACCAAACTTAACACGATTACTTTTCACGATCCCATTAACATGTGTAATAAACTTCGTCCCCATACCTCTAATGGATGCAAAGATATGTTGAATTTTGTTTGTCGCTTGTATGGGGGGTGGGGCACAGATTTCTACCAAACTAAACACGATTACTTCTCCCGATCCTATTAACATGTATACCAAATTTCGTCCCCGTACCTCAAATGGATGCAAAGATGTGTTGAATTTTGTTTATCGCTTGTATGGTGGGTGGGGTGTAGCCCCCTTCCCCCTCCACCTAGCCTATGTTACTCAGGGTGAATGAAGCTTTCCAATGGTGAAAGAATTTTTGAAATCGACACAGTAGTTTTTGAGTTTACTCCTTACAAACATTTCCTCTTTATATGATAGTATAGATATATATAGTTTAATTATAGTGTATAAAATTCATTGATTTTAAAACATAATTCAAAATTTACGGTATTCATTATTATACAGAAATTAAATTGGCATTAAACGAAACTTATTATTTTCTTATTTAAAAATAGCTTTTTCTTTCTTTTTTTTTTTCTTGGCTTTAAATTGATATTTTTCTTTTGTAATAGATATATGTACTTATTAAAATTGAGCAGAAAGCGAAAGGGAACAAAATATTTATGTAATACAACATTATTTCAAAAATAGTATATTACTTAATCAAATATAAACGATTAAGCCTTTATAAAGGAAAAAAATAATCAAATATTTGGAGCACACATACCCCTTTTCTTTATTTGTTGCAGCATAGTCGTTGAAGGCCATCCACGATGATGCGCTGGTGCAGGTTGATGCTAAATAGGAAAAGATTACATTCGCTGGCTCTTTTTGCATTTACTTTGACATAAAAACATTCTTTCCTATCGCTTTCTCGGTTAAACTGTTATAAATTATTTTTCTTTTACAAGTTGCTTAAACAAAATTAACTGATAACAATTTCAGCAGTAAAATTATGCAGCAGAGCTAGCGAACAGCATTAGTTTCTTATAAATCAAGATATATTTCTACGCATATTTACGCTTTATTTTGGTTAACCATTGTAGGGTAGGGTACCATTACGCTTCAAGAAAACAACGCTGCATACACCACTCTTTCAAATAGAAAAAAAAAGTCGACGGCGTTGTCCCTTTTTTTCTTTTACTCGTCACGTGTTGAACTCGCGTATTCGTTGAACCTTTATAGGTTATGCCGTTCAGGTATATAGAACTTAACCGCACATGTGAAGGACCTTTATAGGTTAGGCATACATGCCGGTCTGATGTATAGAACTTAACCCCACATGTGATGGACCTTTATAGGTTAGGTATGCATGCCGGTGTAATATATAGAACTTAACTGCACATGCCGCGCAAACGACGATAAAGATGATTTATAATTTTTCTTTATTTCTTAAAACGTCTCTGCCCACCACTGCAAATTTAAAAAAATCACAATTACTACACATTCTTCAACCTTTTTAATTTAAATTTGATTATTTCGCTTACCCCCACGCCAGCGGCGTTTTCAGCTAAATACGATAATCGGCGCATGCACCGCGTGCTTTGATGAGCCAATTTCTTTTGTTAAGGCTTTGGCTAAAGAGATCACGGGTACTTTATTTCTTTTTAAAACTTTCTTGTTTTTCAGAAATTGCACCTTTTCTTTTACTTTAGGTAGTTTTATTTTTTCCTTCTTAGAAATAGCAAATAGTTAACTTTTTTTGTTTTAAATTAATTTGCACATTCCTCTCGCTATTGCTTTAATCAACTGAACGAGTTAAAGAAGCTGCAATGAAGGTATTATAAAAATGCACTCAGCTTTTCCCCTCACTGATAATTGGTGAAAAGCACTGCTTTTAGTTTTGAATACAAGCTTTCCCCAAATGATTATCGGTTATGGTCTTTAGTTTTGAATTTCTTTAACCCATTATCCTAATCTGTCATGTTCTCTTATACGCACCCTGAAGTATGCTTTATAATTTTTTTTTATATAAGTATAACACAGTACACAGCAAGTTACGAGGCACAGCTGCGTAAATTGAAAAAGTGTTATAAATTTCATAAATTCCTTGGTTTGATGTCTTTGCCATGATATGTAGCTACCTTTCCAGTTTCTTCGTCTTGAAGTGTATATAGACAGTTTCCTTTTGTACTTAGAACTTTCGCCTTTATGGAGCGAACTTATAACAAAATTTTTGTTCAGCGTTGCTTAGCACAAAATTCCTACGCATATTGAACTCATATCTCTTGCGCTGCATATTATACATTTTATGTATTGATTTTTACAAAACATAGATGTGTGATTCGGGCTACCACACCTGAAGCGCATACCCTTGTTACACCATATTTTCATGCGTTCAAAGAAAATGTTTTTATCATTTCATGTCAAGTTACGATCTTTTCGTATATTCCTCTCACTTTCGGGCAGTTTCGCTTTTTTTAATGCTTCGACTTTCACTTTAATGTATTACAATAAAACGGTTAAATGATCACCGACTTCTACTCCAGTCGATTTAAGCTGCTTGTAAGAAACTTCTTCTCGTTTTCGCAATTTGTGATAATCTATTCGCATTTCAAGATTGTACAGTTGGTGCAGTCTCTTCACGGCGTCCGATAACTGCACGCCCTTCAAGCCTAACAATTTTTACACATACTTTTTCTCTATTTTTTTTATCTTCGTATTTATCCAAAAAAGAAAACTGAGCGAGCCCTAACAAAGCGGCCGCTATTATATTGAATCAAATTTTATTTACAAAACCGATATCACAAATATCGAGGACATTTCTGGATTTGCGAAGGATTAAAAGTTAATAGCACACAGGAAACAGATAAAGATTCAATTGATATTTAAATTAGTTGTTGCACGCAAGCAACACATGATCAAAACGGATGTTAATTAAAGTTAGGCAGATCTCCCGCGTTGACACAGTTTATGGTAATTTTTAATAATTCCGTCTATTTCAAATCACGAATGATATGCACCTCATTATCGTGCACTTTCATCCTTAGGGGCCTAATAATTTGATTTGTTTCAGTACAGCTTTTCTTCCAGACTTGTTTTTGCTCACCATATCACTCATATTTTGTTTAATTCTCTATACTTACGGAATTACATAGCTCATACGAAATTTGACGATGAGTCTTTTTCGGATTGATATACTAAAGAATTATTTTTCTTACTTAATATACCGTGCTGTGAAGACACTCTGTTCTGAGCACAACAATGTTGGCGTTTTCGTCGTAAATCTTATCTTATTAAATTAATAAACTTAAGTATCAAAATTTATGTCTTTTTATAATTGTAACTATCTGCAATCTGTTATTAGTATTTGTTGAATGTTTTGTATGTCAATAAAAATATGTTGTATTAAAAAACAATATTTCTGTAAGCAATTGTGACTACTAGCTTAACTTGAGACTTATCCCGTGCTCAGAAAAAGCAGACTATTCACACTTATCCAATGGATCTTACTTCTCCCGATCCCATTACTATATATACCACATTTTGTCTCTGTACCTGAAATGATTTTAAAAAAGTTCGTAAAAAATTTTAGTACATATTTTTGCACTGGGATGCAAAGATACGTGCGAATTTTGTTTATTGCTTAAATTTTTTACCAAAATAAGCAGAATTTCTTCTCCCTGTCCCATTAACATGTATTCCAAATTTAATTGTTGCACCTCAAATGGGTTGAAAAATATAACGAATTTATCTTTAACGAAATTCGGCCCGATTTGCGCTAAAGATAAATTTTGAAATATGATCAGTAACATATCTGCGGTCATTGCAGTTCTGAATGAAGCACTACCATACAATACCAATGTAGTAGCAACAATTTGCACTAAGGGCGAGCATCCTACTTATGCAAAATTTTATCCAGGAGTAGCCGACTTCGTGAAGGCTGAAGAAAAGGATCATTTAAACAATGGCATTATACGGACTTCGAGGTCGCCATATAATAATCCGATCTGGGTCGTAGACAAAAAAGTTCTAGGCGAGATTGGTGTTAAAAAGGAAAGACTAGTCATTGATTACCCCATTCCAAATGGCGGGGTTATTCTATCGCATTTGGGAGATTTACAATACTTTACTAACCGCCGCCTAGGATATACACTTACAGGTCTATACACGGAAGGAATTGTAGAAGAAGATTTAGGTATGAACGTTCTTATAAGGGGGAGAAGAGTCCATAAGGCCAACCTCCGTTAAAAAAAAAAATCTTAAGAACATTTTTATTTCAGTCTCATTTTACAACTAGCTGTTATGGCATTGTGGACAATAACGAAAGGAGTAATTGACAAAAACTATATACCAGTGATTAATGGCGACATCTTCATATAGGAAGACTTCGGACACATAAAACAAGTAACTAACTTGACATTGAACGAGCTATTACGGACTTGTTTCCCCAATCGCACATGAGGAAGCTACTGGACGCGGCAATAACGCAGATAGTTAGACTAATACGGACAATAAATACGCACCATAGGCAGGTAAGAAGTTTGGACGCACTGGGCACGGTTATTAAATATATTACTGGCACCTTAGACCACGACGACTTTGACAGACTATCAATGACAGATGACTAATTAATTGACGGACAAAGTAGACAGGTTACACTAAACGCAGAGGTACAAAAGGAAATCAAAGAGCTAACATAAACAGTTAACAAAATACTAAAATCAGAACAACAGAAATAAATAGATACTATTTGTACGATATCTTTTTAGCAATAAACAGAGCGATAATCATAGAATTAGATAATATTATAACATCTATCACATTTGACAAAAATGGAATTTTAAATTCTGTCCTCCTGGACAATAAAAAAAAACAATTTACCGAAATATCGGTTACAATTAAATTAAATAATATATTTTCTAATTAAATACCCTAAACTGAAGTTAAGTTGTAAGAAAATCATAATGATTCCAGTGGCACGAGGCAACACCATCCTTCACCTCCAGGAGCCCATACTGGCAGAATGTCGCGACCGCAAAGTGGCGGTAAGAAATTGCAGCGATACAACCTCAACACATTCTGCTGGACATCAACATGCTATCTTTATTGTGATACGACATTCAATGACCTCACCCCAATAAAGGAAATTTGTGATAGCTTGGTAGTCATTAATGACTAGCTAGCGGATATAGATAAAACCAGCGATATCATTATCACTGTCAACGGTACTTATCTGGTACTCTCGAAGACCGCGTAAAAATTTACGTTACAACCCGCCTCCCATATAAGCCATAAACAAAATTAGTCATATCTTCGAATCCTTTTGAGGTGCAGAGATGAAATTTGGAAGACACGTTAATGGGATACGAAGAAGAAATCCTACATAAATCGGTTAAAATTGGATGGGGCGATACCCCGCCCCCATATAAGCCACAAGTTAAATTTGTCATAAGTATCTTCAAAGCCTTTTGTAGTGCAAAGATGAAACTTGGATTACATGTTAATGGTATAGGGAAAAGAAATCCTACATATTTTCGTCCAAATTGGAGGGGCGATACCCCGCCGTCCTTGTAAGCCATAAACAAAATTAGTCATATCTTAGAATCCTTTTGAGGTGCAGCGATGCAATTTGGAATGCACGTTAATAGGATAGGGAGTAGTAATCCAACTTAGTTTGTGTTCGATTGGTTTTTGGTTGGTTTAATAAACTGCAATATTTGACGAGATGTTTACTAATACAAAGTATTGTTACTTATTAAGTTTTTCGAAATGCTTATAAAAAATAATGCAAATTAATTCGAAAATTAATTCTATTCGAATTTCTATCACTACCTGAATCTAACACCATTAATTAAAGCTGCAATTTACCAAACCCCTCAGGCAAACGCGATTGATTTCAAACCAACCAATTATGATGCCAATTTTTAGCGCGATCTGTCAACCAGTGAATTTTGCGTGCCGATACATTGATACTGCGATACAATGTTACAAATGGTTTCTGGTGAATCTTCTCCGTCAAAAACACGCACTTACGAGTGATATAAACCGTTCACGGATGGTCGGGAGACCGACGAAGACATACCTCGTTCTGAGCGGCCTTTAACGAGTGTTACCGACGATAACGTCGATAAAGTTAAGGAAATCGTTGCTTAATTTAACCATGTAAGCTTAAGAGAAATCGGTCATATTTTGGAGATGTCACACGTGGGAGTATGTGCGATTATGCAAGAAAAATGCCAAAATTGCAAAAATGTACAAGTAAGAGACACTTACTAACCAGCAATCATCCAGATGGCAGTCGAAAGGAGCGCCAAAGCCTTATAAAAAATCGTAAAGTACTCTGATGACGACTGAACCTTCTATAAACACACTGATTGAGAGATCGCGGAAAAATTGGCATCATAATTAAGCGTAGTGATACCAACATGGAAAAAAATTTATCTGCATATCTACTACCTTGGAGATTTAAACTAATTTGATTCCCGATACTTTCTTAAAGGTGTATTATTCGCTTATGCATGATGTTTAATTTCATGAATTTATGTATTTCCATTTCATGTATTAGTTATGTCGGGGTCACTTTATAGGTTTTGATGTTGTGTTAGTTAGTTAGTTAAATGGCCGTCAACCGTCTGCCGGTCATGGCCGCGTCCAGGAAAGCGCGCCAGCCTCCATAATCCTGTGCGCGCTGGCGCCAGTCGTTCTGAATGCCAAGTACGGAGAGATCTCTCCATACCTGGTCATTCCATCGAGTGCCCGGTCGTCCTCTATGTCGGCGTCCACCAATCAAGTTTGGGCCCCCCATGTAAACCATGAGTGCGGGAGCTCTTTCATCCATTCGAATGAGGTGAACAGCCCAGTACAACCGCTGGAATTTTATGCGCTGGACTATGTCAACCTCATTGAATAGCTTGTACAGCTCGCGGTTCATACGGGACATGAACTCGTCGCCGACTCTAACAGGACCAAAGATCTTGCGAAGAATCTTCCTCTCGAAGACTTCCAACGCTGTCTCATCCGACTCAATCACGGTCCATGCCTCTGCGCCATACAGTAGGACCGGGAGTATCAGCGTCTTATATATTTTTATTTTCGTCCGTCGAGAGAGGGCTTTACTTCTCATTTGCTTGCTCAGCCCAAAAAAACATCTGTTTGCAAGCGTGATTCTTCGTCTGATCTCCAGGCTGACGTTGTTATTGCTGGTGATCTCTGTTGCGAGATAGACGAAGTTTTCTACAACACTGAAGTTGAAATTCTCCATCGTCACTGACCGTCCAAGACGCATTGACGGAGTGCGAGAAGACACCAAGTACTTCGTCTTGTCCTCGTTCAGCGCTAGACCCATGAGCCGAGACTGTTTTTCAATCTCCGAGAACGCCTTGCTGACTCGCCTTTCCTGCGTACCGATGATATCGATGTCATCGGCGTAAGCGAGCAGCATCACTTCCTTTTGGAAGATCGAGCCCGACATACTCTGTATGTACGGGCATTGGCGTAGGATATATTCCATCAGGAGATTAAAAAAATCGCACGATAGAGCATCGCCCTGCCTGAAACCTCTCTTGGTATCAAAGGGGTCGGAGAGGTTTTTCCCCACCCTGACAACGCTTTGTGTGTTAGATAGCGTCGCCATGCAAAGACGGACAATCTTTGCCGGGATACCTAGTGCAGACAGGGCGTCGAAGAACTTCGCTCTTATAGGCGTGTCGAAAGCGGCTTTGTAATCGACAAATGGATGGTGAGTGTCTTTGTTGAACTCACGGGTCTTTTCCAAGATTTGGCGTAGTGTGAATATTTGGTCACTGGTCGACCTTTTTGGTCTGAAGCCACACTGATATCGTCCTATCAGTGAGTCGGTATATGGCTTCAGCCTATTACACAGTACGCCCGACAGAGTCTTATATCCAATGGAAAGGAGACTTATTCCGGGGTAGTTGGTGCAAACAGCGGGGTCTCCTTTCTTAAAGATAGGACAGAGAACACTGAGATTCCAGTCATTGGGTATGCGTTCATCGGACCATATTTTGCATAAAAGTTGGTACGTACTCCTAACACACTCTTCGCCGCCGGTCTTAAATAACTCAGCTGGCAGCCCATCAGAGCCTGCCGCTTTGTTATTTTTCAGCTTTTTAATAACTGAATCGACCTCGTTATAGTCCGGTGGCTCTACAATAGTGCCATCATTAACTGTGGTTCCGGTGTCATTTCTCTATCGGCGGTATTGTGCGCTTCATCGCCGAGTAGGTTGGAGAAATGATTCCTCCATAATCTCAGTGATTCCTGTTCATCCGTTACCAGATTTTTATTCTCATCATTACAGAAAGTTACTCCGGGCTTAAGACCTTCAGTCAGACGCTTGACCTTTTGGTAGAATTTTCGAGCTTCATTTCTGTTACGGAACATCTCAACATCCTCAAACTCCCGCCTTTTTTGCTCCTTTTTCTTGCGTCTGAAAAGGCGTTTCTCCTCTCTCCGTTTCTCTCGATATCACTCTCTAACAGCTCGCGTTGCTCCCGACTGCAGAGTTCGCTGATAGGAAGCGTTCTTCTCTGCAGTAGCATTGCGACACTCCTCGTCGTACCAAGAATTCTTCACAGGTTTTGTATAACCAATGACATCCTTGGCAGCCCTATCCATGGAGCGGGTGATGTGTGTCCACTGCTCACATACATCTCGAGAAGACGGAGAGGTTTCCCGGAGCAGTCGAGAGAGTGTGTTTGAGAAGGCATCAAACATTCCTTCCTTCCCAATCTTGGCGTTGAAATCGCCAAGCATGATTTTGACATCGTGTTTGGGACAGCGCTCGTACAGGCGTTCCAAGCGCTCATAGAACTCATCTTTAGCATCGTCGTCTTTCTCTTCCGTCGGGGCGTGCGCACAAATCAGGCTAATATAAAAATATTTAGCCTTGATGCGTATCGCGGCTAGACGCTCGTCAACAAGTGTGAACCTAGAGACGAAGCCACGTAGTTTCCTACTCACCACGAAACCACATCCGAATTCGTGCTTACTCGCATGTCAGCTGTAGTAGATGTAACAGGATGCTTTTTTAGAGCAACCCTGCCCTATCCATCGGATTTCTTGGATTGCGGTGATGTCAGCCTTGCACTTTTCGAGGACATCAACCAGCTGGATATTTGCACCATCCCAATTAAGGGTGCGGACATTCCAGGTGCATATTCGTATATCGTGATCCTTATTGCGTTTGCGGGGGTCGTCATCAAAGGGGTCGTTCCGAGGCTTCCTTTTAGTTTTCATTGGGGGTTTTTTTTTTTTAACGGCGGGTCCCAAGCCCAGCGCACCAACCCCTTTTTAAAGGAGAGGGGGCCCCTTCGCCTTCTCACGTTAGCTCACCTCTGAACGGATGTTCAGAGGCTACCTAGGAGATACGTGTCCTAACGGACTTGTGAGTTGCTTGGACCGCTTGACACAAGAATCATTGTTGGCCATTCCCAGGTGAATGACAGTCAACAATTTTCCACACAATGTGCACTTGAGCAAACGATTTATTACCATAAAACGATTTATTCATATATACATTAAATATAAATTCTTTTTCGTTTTAGTTATTTATTAAATATATTTTATTTTAAAATTTTATTTATCGATTCAATTTCAAATAAAAAGTAAAACATTGTTTCACTTGTCCTTGCGGCATTTTTTCTTCAATTGCCCTGATGCAGTATTTAAGTAGCTTGAGAGCAAGGGAGAGATACATATTATCTCTCTTTGCGAAACAGCTGATTGCACCACAAGTTGTTGTTGGCTTCTCTCTTTCTCTTAATCATTCTGCCCCTCTCAAAATTAATGTGACCGAGAGAACACTTTCGCTCATACCTTGTTAAGTATACCCTGGGTTTGGCTATCTCTCAATCACAGAGACCATTGTATATAAACACGAACTTTCAGTTCTGCTGTCACTGTTGTAGCGGAAGGTTGTGTGTCCGCATCGTGTGCGCAAAATATTCAACAACAAAAAATACTTATGTGTTCTTTTTTCCAGCAGCACAAAAAAAAAAACAAAGCAACATACATATGGTTATGTGTATACAGCAGCTTGTTTACGTAGAAATGCATTCATGTATATGTCAGCTCTCTTGAATAATTTTCTCGCTATTTTGTTCTCTGGGTCCCAAACAAATATTTCGCTCTACCCATGTCACTTAACTTTTCTAGTCACTTAAATTTAAGTTCGCTTGCGATAGTCAAACATATATGTTGTCTTTACGCTTGTTGTCTTTTATACTAAACATATCCAAATACATTGGTATGTGGATATATATTTTGAACTAAACATTTTTTTATTATTTTCTTTTATTTCAAAAATTCCATATTCTAGTTGTTTACATGACTACATACACACACACATTCAGAACATTCATTGCGTTTGATTGTTTTCAACAAGGCTTTGTTGGCTTCTCCCTCTCTCCCTTTTGCTCTTTCTGCCTCTCTCAAAATTTAACAGACCGAGAAAACGCTTTTGCTCCTACCTTATTAAGTATACCCTGGCACTACTTGATACTTGTTGTGTCATGGGTATACTCTCGACAACAAAAACTTGTAGTTGAAAACAAACGAAAGCAATGTTTCTTTTACTTACTTAAGTGGCCGTCAACTGTCTACCGGTCATAGCCGTGTCTAGGAAGGCGCGCCAGCCTCTAGAGTATTGTGCGTGCTAGCGCCAGTCGTTTTGAATGCCAAGTACGGAGAGATCTCTCCATACCTGGTCATTCCATGGAGTACCCGGTCGTCCTCTCTTTCGGCGTCCACCAATCAAGTTTGGGCCCCCATGTAAACCATGCGTGCTGGAGCTCTTTTTTCCAGCCCAATGCAGCCGCTGGAATTTTATGCTCTGGACTATGTCAACCTCATCAAAAAGCTCGTACAGCTCGCGGTTCATACGGGACCTAAACTCGTCGCCGACTCTAATAGGCCCAAAAATCGTGCGAAGAATCTTCCTATCGAAAACTTTCAACGCTGTCTCATCCGACTCAATCACGGTCCATGCCTCTGCGCCATACAATAGGACCGGGATTATCAGCGTCCTATAGATCTTTATTTTCGTCTTTCGAGAGAGGGCTTTACTTTTTATTTGCTTGCTCAGCCCAAAAAAGCATCTGTTTGCAAGCGTGATTATTCGCCTGTGCTCCAGGCTGACGTTGTTGGTGCTGGTTATCTCTGTTCCAAAATAGACAAAGTTATCTACAACACTGAAGCTAAAATTCTCCATCGTCACTGACCGTCCAAGACGCGATGACGGAGTGCGAGAAGACATCAAGAACTTCGTCTTGTCCTCGTGCCGGTAGACCCATGAGCCCAGACTGTTTTTCAATCTCCGAGAACGCCTTGCTGACTCGCCGTTCCTGCGTACCGATGATATCGATGTCATCGGCGTAAGCGAGCAGCATCACTTCCTTTTCGAAGATCGAGTCCGACTTGCTCTGTATGTACGGGCACTGGCGTAGGATATATTCCATCAGGCAATTGAAAAAATTGGGGAGATTGGGATCGTTTGCTGAAGTGCACATTGTGTGAAAAGTTGTTGACTGCCATTCACCTGGGAATGGCCAACAATGATTCTTGTGTCAAACGGTCCAAGCAACTCACACGTCCGTTAGGACACGTATCTCCTGGGTAGCCTCTGAACATCAGTTCAGAGCTGAGCTAACGTGAGAAGGCGAAGGGGCCCCCTCTCCTTTAAAAAGGTGTTGGTGCGCTGGGCTTGGGACCCGCCACTTTAAAAAATAACCCCCTAATGAAAACGTTTATGAAGCCTCGGAAGGACCCCTTTGATGACGACCCACGCAAACACTACAAGGATCATGAATTGAGGATATGCACCTGGAATGTCCGCACCCTTAATTGGAATGGTGCAAATATCCAGCTGGTTGATGTCCTTGAAAAATGCAAGGCTGACTTCACCGCAATCCAATAAATCCGATGGATAGGGCAGGGTTTCTCTAAAAAAGCATCCTGTTACATCTACTACAGCTGCCATGCGAGTAAGCACGAATTTGGATGTGGTTTCGTGGAGAGTAGGAAACTACGTGGCCTTGTCTCTAGGTTCACGCCTGTTGACGAGCGCCTAGCCGCGATACGCATCAAGGCTAAATATTTTTATATTAGCCTGATTTGTGCGCACGCCCCGACGGAAGAGAAAGACGACGATGCTAAAGATGAGTTCTATGAGCGCTTGGAACGTCTGTACGAGCGCTGTCCCAAACACAATGTCAAAATCGTGCTTGGCGATTTCAACGCCAAGATTGAGAAGGAAGGAATCTTTGGCCCAACCGTCGGAAAATTTAGCCTTCAAGACACTACAGCCAATAATGGAGAGAGGCTAATCGATTTCGCCGTAGGTCGAAACATGGTAGTAAGTAGTAGCAGATTTCAACATCTTAACATGCACAAGGCTACAAGGCTGAGTCCCGATCAAAAAACACGCAACCAAATTGATCATGTTCTGATTGACGGAAGGCACGCATCGATCGTGTTGGACGTGCGAACGTTACGTGGTCCCAACATTGACTCGGACCACTATCTTGTCGCAGCCAAGGTACGCACTAGGCTCAGCGTAGTGCACGCCGCACGTTCCAACATGCAACGAAAGCTAGACGTCGGCAAGCTGCAATCAGAGCAGACCGCCGCAGCCTTTTCAAACACACTCTCCCGACTGCTCCGGGAAACCTCTCCGTCTTCTCGAGATATATGTGAGCAGTGGACACATATCACCCGCTCCATGGATAGGGCTGCCAAGGATGTCATTGGTTATACAAAACCTGTGAAGAATTCTTGGTACGACGAGGAGTGTCGCAATGCTACTGCAGAGAAGAACGCTTCCTATCAGCGAACTCTGCAGTCGGGAGCAACGCGAGCTGTTAGAGAGTGATATCGAGAGAAACGGAGAGAGGAGAAACGCCTTTTCAGACGCAAGAAAAAGGAGCAAAAAAGGCGGGAGTTTGAGGATGTTGAGATGTTCCGTAACAGAAATAAAGCTCGAAAATTCTACCAAAAGGTCAAGCGTCTGACTGAAGGTCTTAAGCCCGGAGTAACTTTCTGTAATGATGAGAATAAAAATCTGGTAACGGATGAACAGGAATCACTGAGATTATGGAGAAGTCATTTCTCCAACCTACTCGGAGGCGATGAAGTGCACAATACCGCCGATAGAGAAATGACACCGGAACCACAGTTAATGATGGCACTATTGTAGAGCCACCGGACTATAACGAGGTCGGTTCAGTTATTAAAAAGCTAAAAAACAACAAAGCAGCAGGCTCTGATGGGCTGCCAGCTGAGTTATTTTTTTCCAATAAATAATCGTTTGATGTGGAGGTGACTGCATTTCTTAATGGTTTCTGCCACTGTGTCGATACCTAGGTCACGATGAATATCCCTGTTTGCTACATACCAATCAGCTTTCGTAATTATTCTTAGCATTTTTGACTTAGTCCTTTGAATAATTTGTAAATTCGTTTTGCTTGCTGTTCCCCAAATCTCTATCCCGTATTTCCATATTGGCATCATAATTGCTTTATATATTTGGTTTTTATTGTATAATGATAATTTAGAGTTTTTCCCTAGATGCCATTTAAGTTGCCCACTTTTTTTTTACTTCATTTCGTTTGTTTGTTATATGTTGTTTCCATATAAGTTTAGCATCTATCGTTATTCAAAGATATTTTGCATTGTTTTGAATTTTGATTTCTTCGTCCTTAATTTTAAGTGGGTATTTATTAGATTTCCTATTTGTATATACCAATTGAACCGTTTTTTCTTTGTTAATTTCAATTCCCCATTTTTCGAACCATATCATTGTATTTGTTATAATATCTTGTAGTGTGTTTGTTGCTATTTTTTCATTTTTGTCGGAAGCCATTGTCCCTTGGTCTGTTGGCGTTGGAATATCTGCTGTGTGTAATAGATATAGTAATGGGCCAAGTACACTTCCTTGGGGTACTCCCGCTGTGTAAGACATTTGAACATGCATCATCATATTTTATGTAAAAGTATCGGTCATTAATATAACTTTTAATTAGATTATATATATTTTGTGGCAATATATTGCTTAGTTTGAGTAGGAGCCCTTTGTGCCAAACTTTGTCAAATGCTTTTGCAATGTCAAGATAAACAGCTATACAGTATTTCTTTTTATCAATATCGTCCAATATTTTATTTACACCTCTGTGTATTTGTTGTACTGTTGACTGGCGTCGTCTAAAACCAAACTGGTGGCATGGTAAGGTGTTATTTTGTGTCAAGATTGGCTCTAGTCGAGTATAGAAGATTTTTTCAAATATCTTTGATATGATTGGAAGTAGGCTGATAGGTAGGTAGGAGCCCGTCTTTGTCGCATCTTTATTCGGCTTGGGAATAGGTGTTATCTGTGCAACTTTCCAGAGAACTGGAAAGTATTGTAGTATAAGTATGACTTCAAAAATATTACGTATGTATGCTATAGTAATATCCGGAAGTTCTTTAAGAATTTTTCCACTGATCTGGTCATATCCAGGCGTTTTCTTGTCATATAGTTTACTATATATAAAGTTCGATTCTCTTAATTTTTTGGATGTTCCTAAATTGTGCGAAACGAGGATCCATTCAACACTCCACAGACTATTCAGCTGTTTCAATAATGATAATACATTTTTTCTAATAATATTTTTTGCACAAACTTAATGAAGGAGAAATCTCCAAATTTTATTTTACTTGTCAGAAACCAATCTTTTCATTCATAATTTCTTTTCTTCCTGGGGCCCTTTCACCGTTACTCTTACAAAATTAATACATGATATACCAAATTGGTATATACATAGCAGTGCTGCCAACTTTTCAGCAGCAAGAAAAACCTTTTCCTGACTGGAAGGAAAAGGGAAAAAAGCTGAAAATTTTCAACAAAAAAAAAAGCTTAAAAAAAAGCTTTATATGGTTTTACCAATTATTGTTGGAAATGATATATTTAATGTATACTACAGGATTTCCATTAATTCATCTAGTTCTGCAGGATTAGCGTCAGAATCGCATTCGTACGTCATGTTCATACCAATCATGCATAAATAATTATCAGGCAGTTCGTAATTAAAGCAGAATTTTCCCTGTCTTCGCAAGTCATATCTGTGTATTTAAATAAAAATTAGTAATATCATTTTACTCACACTAAAACTTTACCGTATGCATAGAATGCTGTTGGTTGTGCTCAGGTTAATAAAATTCCTTAATTTGGGCTTAATCAGGTTAAAGATGAAAAAAAAACAGGTTAACCTGGCTAAAAACCCTCTCAGTTTCCGCGTTTGACCACGGCAAAGATAACATTTATAGGGCAACAGTTGCCAGTTCAAGAAATCTGCGGTTGCAACCAGAATCTTTATAACTCAAATGAACATCGCTATATTGGCGTTCAATTTCAGAAATATTTTCTAATTTAAGGTACTCCAAAATTTCGCTAATTTTTCTTTTCTTTGAGCACAAGATTTTGTCGACTTGCTTCAGAATTTTAAAATTATCTGGTAGCCTGAAATTGAAAACCAAATTATTTCATCGCTTATAAGAGAATAACACAAAATTGCTTACCTCTGTTTTCATTGCTTCATCAGATCAATCAAACAATTTGTGCAGTGGTCACAAAGTTCTTTTTCAACATTTGGATGAATATTCAGATACTTTATCTTTTTTTCAAAGTCGTATCCCTTATAAAGATTCCAATCGGCATGTTTTTCAATGTCGTCCGTTTCGAAGATGTTTATTTCCGTTTCTGATAGAATGACTTCTTTTTTCAACGAATTAGTGTTGTTGCTTTGAAAACACTGATTCAGTTTTTGCAAATCAGATAGAATTGGTTTCAAAATAGATATAAATAATTAGTTTCATCACTAAACATTTGGTTCAACATTTGCGTTTTAAAGCATTTTTCTTTGGTTGCCGCTAAACCAAAATGCAATTTTAGTTCTTCCCACTGATCCAATATACGAGATACTACCAATTCTATTGAGAGCCATCTTGTGTCGCTCACTTTTGGAATTTTTAATGGGACCTTATGGAATATAAAAAAATAGATATAATTTGTGCAATAAAAATGTTATTAAAACAAATACACACAATCACTTTGAAAAACTACGACGTCATTCGAGACAATACACACAAAAATATAAATTGCACAATAATAATGTTAATAAATCAAATTCGCTCGGCCACTTTGAAAATATAATACTCGCACATAAGTACATATGCTAAAACACAAAATCAATAACATATAACAAGTAGGGGAAAGTCTCACAAATACCTTATCATCGTTAAAATACTTATAAATTTTTTTATATTCAATTTGCCGGGATGAACTTTTTGAAAACCAGTTAAAGGTTTCGTAAATTAAAAATTCCTAATTTTCGGGTGTTGTTTACAAACTTCACTTACAACGAGCTGCACAGAATGGCAGACACATTTTATTAAAATTAGTGTTGGTGGTTCCTTTCTTAGTTCTCTGTAGACACTTTGCTTTGTGCCTACCATAACGTTAGCGTTATCCGTTCCAATACCAATTAGGTTTTTTATATTCAATTTATAAAGCAACAACACATTTTTAACGCCTTTGACAATGCTTGTTGCATTTCCATATTCTAATGAAACAAATTAAACATCTAAAATCGATTCGGAAAGGTAATTTGCAATGCCCTTTAATAATATATTAAGGACATTGCAATACATCCATTGAAAAGTTGAACTTTGAGTCACCGATATCGCTACGCAAATCTTCGTAAAAATGAGGCGCCAGAATATTTTTAATAATGTTGGTGCATTTGGTTCGGTGAAGTTTTATCGATAAAAATATACTTATTAGTGGGGGCAAGATTTAAAAGATCCGAAAAAAAGCCAAACACATTTAAAAAAATCCAGAATTCCCGCTTTCCGCAATTCTCAAACTTTTCCCCGCTGTAGGCCTTCAAAAAAAGCCAGATTTGACGGGAAAAAAGCGAAATTGGCAGCCCTGATACATACTACAATAGTGGAATAAAAAACGTTCAATGTGAGTGAAACATGCACTTAAACATATTTATTTAAAACAAGTAAGGAAATTTCAGTCGGGCGTAACCGACTGTAAGAGGCCCTGTACCAGTTCAGTTCGCCTAACAAACACATTAAATGTTTCCCGAGCTTATGACCAAACACATGACCACTTCTCACTGCGCGAATATGAATGAAAAGAAAATGGGGGTCGTTCAAATTCAATTGCTTATAAAATCGTCATTTATTATCCGATTTTGATGAACTTTTCGGATTTTGGCTATACTGGCATACTTACCTTGGGGGTGATTTTATGGGGAAGGGGGGGGGGGGGGGGGGAGGGTAAAGTTTTTAAAATAAACTTGTGAAATTCCGGAGCAGTGGGGGAGCAGCCCACAAACCCAATAGGCTCTTGTACCTTCGGTACAGGGCCTAAAAATTATTAAACGCCAACTAAGACATTGGCGGTGAATCCTTAACGGTGAATCCTTAACTATAAAATGAAGAACAACAAAAAACAGTTACACTCCCCAAAAATTGAGACCAAAACAGACCCATTTCCTAACCTCAGCCAAACCATATCTACGCCACTAGCACTCTATGAATTTAAAAGAAACTTTCACCCTTATCTTAAAAATGAACATAAAAGTTATGAAGTGTTAAAACTAATTTTATGAATCACTCATTGTCTTCTTTTTGTAAAGGATAGGTATCGCCGGGAATAAAATTTTCAGGTCAAATTTTTCAATATTTGATTTATTATGTCATACAGAGAATTATAATTGATGCCGCGTGGTCTGCTACGCAATCCTTTGTGTTTCTCTTTTATGAGACCACGTCACAACATGTATCTAAATTGTCCCTATACCTGTTAGCTTCGATCGCCTACGAAAAGCTGAAAACTGTATTAATTGTAGTACATAACCATTAGTTGGCTGTGAATTGAATTTTGAAAATAGCCAATAATCAATACCCAACATACTATTCTCTCAAACACGTTCTCACCGCCCATACGATGTGTCCGATCAGATACATGCTTCGCCCCATCACAATATCTCTCCCAGTACCTTCCTCGAGACTTTTCCTTTCACACAATCTACAGACGCTCTCCCCATTATATTGACCTTCCAAGCGTACTTTCCCTTTCCTCGCGGCATAAGAACGTATTATAGGTACTTTTTATAAAAAAAAAAATCGTCGTATAACTCTCACCTATTCATCATACTCCCTCTTTCAGGGTGCATACTCACCCTCATGATTCTCATATGAAATATTTTAGGTATCTGCAAATTAAATTAAATTTTGGACCGCAACGTGAGCTACATACCGGATGGAATATATTTTGAAAATCTTCGCGATCGTATACATTTCTGATTTGAATAATTCAAAAAGTAATCTACAGGTATTGAATCAGTCTTGAATACATAATGATTAAATTGCACGAGAATTAATACAAAGGTAGAACAACTTGGTCTAATTTTGGTCGGCATTTCTTTGAACTTTTTAGATGTAAAAAAGTAATATGTTAAACTCACCAATAGAAAATATTTGGAAACATTTATAAAGATCATGGACAAACTATAAGGTTCTTTCAAGGTTTAATTTTGAAGATGTAAACAATGCTTATTGAAAATCATTTTGATAATTGACAGCTTACTTACAGAACAACAAACATTCGCAGATTTATTGCCGATATTGAGGCTACATATCGGCAATAAATCTGCGAATGTTGCTTTAAACTTCTAACGTAAATTCAACTGTATTATGATAAATTTTTTTTTATTTATTTAGAATCTCTCTAGTGATACTAAAAAAATATTTGTTTACAATAAACATTAAGAATCCTATATACATAAGTACTCTTAACGCTTTAATTAGGTTGAAATAAACTAATCGAAACTAAAGCTACCTATCTCCATACATTCTCTATAAGACTTGCAAGAACAAATACTCACTTTATGTATTTTTTATTAGAATAAATATTTATTTGTTTATAATTTTTGTTTCGCCTATATTCCAATATTTTTTTGGCAAACTTCATGCCAGTTAAAGCCAAGATAAGCCATTAATTTATAATGTTCGTGATAAGAGTCTAATTAATCCAAATATTTGCCAAGAAAAGACTGAAAATAATGTTTATATTTTATTAAATGATAAACCATACACGGTAGAACCAGTGAAGGGAACTTTTTAGTTATAAGAAACGGTCGATTTGGGCTGATTTGCGAAATGAAGTATTTTTAGTGGGAATAGTCGGGTAGTCGGCGAAGCAAGTAACATCAGCGCGATTTTCGAAGAATACATAAAGTATTATTTATTTTCAAACAATTTAAGTGAAATGTAAATTACAATATAAAATGCGAAACAGATAAACTAGAAAATTTAAGCCAAGGGAAAAAAATTTCCAAAATATTTTAGGAGCCGCTTTTTACATGTATAATTAAAACTTATCAAATTTTACTTTGACAAATTTTATTTAAGTTTAAGTATGCTACAAACACTCCTACGAATATAATTTGAAATAAAGGAGTGAGCATTATAGACTAGCAAATTGAAGTGGATCGTACGGTAATACGATGTTACAGAGATTCTGTATATAAAAACATGTACCTATTTTTCAATGTAAATTTGTAATATCTCAGAAATTTTCGAAACACTTTATAAATTCCGATTGGGGCACCTCCAAAACATGGGTTGTGAACACATCAATAGTTCCTTCGGGCGTAAAAAGCTTTCACCACGCAGTTTATTTTTGATGTTTGGGAATAAAAAGAAATCATTGGGTGACCCATCAATTCAATATATTGAATGCTCAAAAACTCTGTGAGAGTGCTTACATTGTCATGGTGGAGGGTGATTCGTCTTCGGCGGTTGTTTTTGCGAATTTCTCCAAAGACTTCAGGCAAAGAAATGGTCGTGTAACATTCAGAATTGACCGTCATACGTTGCTCAAGCGGCAATGACCACATGACTCATTCGGCCAAAGAAACAGCCAAGCAGTGCTGCGTGATCTAACAACTTTTATTGTATTTTGCTCGCCTAGGAATACCCACGTTTGATTGCTGTAGAGCTCTGTAGATACGAGATACATTTATCACGCGCAAATAATCGACACGTATATATTGAGTGTTTATTAACTACTGAGCCGCTCTAGCAAGCGGGTCCCATTTTATTAATAAAACTTATTCTATTTTTAAACTATTAAATTGATATCGCTGAGTTTGTAGGACTCAGCGTAATCTAAACTATTTATAATGTAAAAAGACGCTTAGCAAAAATAATTAAAACCATCGCGGACAAGAAGCTATTAAAACCGACGTCGATCATAAATAGAGTCTCTGCACTTGTCAAGTGTTACATAATCAAACGGAGCTATTAAAACAGACGACGATCACAACGCTGCACTTATCAAGTGCTAGTTCTAATTCTTATAGGACTTCTCTGAGCGTTTGTATCCATGATTCGTCACCTGTGACGATATTATAAACGGCTATTTTTTAGCAATCCACACAAACCTTTTTTTTAGCGGATATTATCAATTCAAGCACAACATCGATGTTTAGTGGCACAACAACCGGTTCTGAGCGATTCGTCGCTGAGCAAATTACGACCACATCTGAATTATCCATACCAGCGATAAACAGTGGTTTTTGATAGTGCTTAATCGCTCGATTCGATTTTTTAGCCAAATTGATTTTTCCAACTCACTATAAACAACACAAATAGCGCTAGTTTATAAAAACGTTGTGAGTATATTTTAGTATTTCCAGTTTTTACCTATTGACATTAGTGTTGCCACTTCCCGAAATATAAACAGTGGCGCTGGAAGATGTCACAGGCTGCTTTTTTAGAGCAACACTGTCCTATCCATCGCATTTCCTGGATAGCAATGATATCAGCCTTGTTTTTTCGAGGACATCAACTAGCTGGATATAAGGGTGCATATCGTTTGCGGGGGGCGTCGTCATAGGGTTCCATCCATGGTTTTGTTTCCGCTTTCATTGGAGTTAGTTTTTTCTAATTAAGGGAGGGGGTGATTGTCACCTTCTTACTGTTAACTCACCACCCAGCGGCTGTTCAGAGGCTACTCAAAAGATACGTGGACGTGAGATGCCTGGGGCGTTTGCACAACAATCATTGTTAGTCATTTCCAAGTGAATGGCAGTGAACAATTTTTGCTCACAATGTGAACTTCTTTTAACGACCCCATCTCCCATTTGTGTTGAATACGTTTAAGTATTCATTCATTCATATAGGATATTAATTACACATAATTGCAGGCTGCAATGCCTCCCGCATTGATCAAATATTCACATTACGCCAAATCTTGGAAAAGATCCGTGAGTTCAACAAAGACACTCACCACCGCTTCGACACGCCGATACGATCGAAGTTCTTCGACGCCCTCTCTGCACTAGGTATCCCGAAAAAGATTGTCCGTCTTTGCATGGCGACGCTATCTAACACACAACGCGTTGTCATAGTGGGGAAAAACCTCTCCGACCCCTTTGATACCAAGAGAGATTTCGTGCGACTTTTTCAATCTCCTGATGGAATACATCCTTCGCCAATGCCCGAACATACAGAGTATGTCTTGGACGGTCAGTGTCGATGGAGAATTTTAGCTTCAGTGTTGTAGAAAACTTCGTCTATATTGAAACAGAGATAACCAGCAGCAACAATGTCAGCCTGGAGCTCAGGCGAATAATCACATTTGCAAGCAGATGCTTTTTTGGGCTGAGCAAGCAAATGAGAAGTAAAGCCCTCTCTCGACAGACGAAAATAAAGATCTATAAGACGCTGATACTTCCGGTCCTATTGTATGGTGCAGAGGCATGGACCGTGATTGAGTCGAACGAGACAGCGTTGGAAGTCTTCGAGAGGAAGATTCTTCGCAGGATCTTTGGTCCTATTAGAGTCGACGACAAGTTTATGTCACGTATGAACCGCGAGCTGTACGAGCTATTCGATGAGGTTGACATAGTCCAGCGCTTTAAATTCCAGCGGCTGCGCTGGGCTGGGCACCTCATTCGAATGGATGAAAGAGCTCCAGCACGAATGGCTTACATGGGGGGCATAAACTTGATTGGTGGACGCCGACATAGAGGACGACCGGGCACTCCATGGAATGACCAGGTATGGAGAGATCTCTCCTTACTTGTCATTCAAAACGACGCCATATAATTGCAAAAAATTGCAATTGCAATGCCTCGCATTTACGAAAAATCGTACTTTTGAGATTCTGAAACTTGTTGTAGTGCTTGTGGTTGGCATAAACACGTCTGGCTAGCATTTCCCAAATGTTTTCAATTTGGTCTGGATCAGGTCAGGCTTTTTTTCTTTCTGTTTTTGTATTTATTCATTATTTATTTTATAATATATTTACCTTATTTAAAAAATGAATATTCTTACTGCACCTAACTTAGAAGTTAACTAGCAATTTCGTGCTTTGCGCGCTTTTGCACATTTTGTAATTTTGATGACAACCATATGCTCACTACGAAGATCGCTATTACGAATGTACCACGGAGCATTTACTATGTTTCGATGTACAATATTTGAAATCGTTGGATGGCATTAACGGTATTGTTTGAAGTTACAACCCCATAGTTGAGATCCATAAGCCCGAATTGGTTGTAGTGTTTGTTTGTTAAGGATGACCTTGTTATACATTGATAAAGATGAACGTCTACCCACCAACCATTTCATCGATTTATATTTAATGCCTATTTCAACGCGCTTTTTTTTAAGCACACCTTGGATTTCAACGATTCCTCAATTCACGTGAGTACTCTGGTGCATTCATGACGTTCACATTTTCAAATTGCATACTAGCATGCATATGGGCATTGTCATATTGGAAAATTAACTAACTTTGGCTATTTTGATTCCAAAAAGGCAATAAACTACATTGCAACATTGTAATGTAGTCTCTGCATTTTATTTGTCTTTTTACCACCTGCAATTCAAGCAATACAATCATTACAAATGTTTTTTTGTTTAGATCTCTTCAATAATCGTTTAATTAGAAAAACGACCAAAACGCAAAATGACTAAATATCATATTAAACGAATTCTGTATTTCTTTTTTTTATTTATTTTTATACTATTACGCTTTTAACACTTGCTTTAAAATAATATTATAATATTGTAAGTTACTCAACTGCATATCTTATTGTTGGCAGAGTTTCTATTTTCGTAGTGGATTGCGATATGCGCGATGAGAGTTAAGCCGAACCGTTTGATTTAGTTGCTTACGAGAGACTGATTTATTGTTTATCGTTTCCTTACATGCTACCTTTACAGCGTTGCCACAGAGCAATGGAGCAATAAGGATTGCCATATCAACACTCCTCCTCAATCCTTATAATATACTACAATATATTACATTTCAAATTTTAGGCCTAACATCTCAGTACATTTCTTATGATTTAACTTTGACAAATTCTTTGTTAAAATGTCTGCTACCATTTCTTTTGTTGGGCAGTACTTCAAATCAATTAATTTCTGTTCAAAACAATTTCTTATATGGTGATACCTAACATCAATGTGTTTGCTCCGGGCATGAGAAACTGGATTCTTTACTAAATTCATAGCACTTAAATTGTCACCATATATACAAACAGAGTTAAGCTTAAAGAACAATTTCATTTCATTTACAACTTTGCTCAAATATATTGCCTCCTTGGTAGCTTCTGAGAGTGCCATATACTCCGCCTCTGTGCTGCTTAGTGCGACTGATTTCTGCTTCTTTGATGCCCACGAAAAAGCAAAAGTAGTAAATGTTTTTTCTGGGCCACAAGTATCGCACCAGTTTCGCCCTCACGCTCGATTTCGAGACCCAAAAAGTTAGCAACTGGCCCTTTGTCGACTACCTGAAATTTAGAAGAAATTGCTTGTTTAGCTTTTACCATCTCACCCAAATCATTGCAAGCCATCAGTATATCAACGTAAACTGCTATAACGTTGATCGCCTTCTTATGCGTGGTCTTCGTGTATAGGCAAGGCTCGCTTTCACATGGTCTGTATCCAATTTTCTTTCTTTAGCTGCAGTACGCATCCCGAGTTGTCATCAAAAAGCTCCGGCTGCTTCATGTACACTTCCTCCTCGAGATCTCCATTCAAATATGCCGTTGACACTTCAAGCTGATGAACGTGTAACTCGTACTCAGCCGCCATAGCTAATATCATGCGAATCTCATGTCGCACCACTGGAGAATAGGTTTCTTCGTAATCAATGCCATATTTTTTACTACATCCTTTGGCCACCAACCGCGCCTTATATCTGTCTATTTCTCCGGCTGCATTTCTTTTTACTGTAAATACCCACTTGCAGCCTATGGACTTGTGTCTCGCAGGTAGCTTTACTGATTGCCACGTCTTATTTTTAAGTAAAGCGTCGTACTCCTGCATCGCGCACTGCCATTCATGCGCCTCTCGGCTGGACATCGCCTCGTTCACCGTAACTGGAACTTTCATGTTGCTTGAACACATCATATTCAACATGTTGTATTGTTTACGCGGTCGAACTCTTAATCCCGTCTTAATTAACTTTGGTCTGCCTGGCCCGATTTTTACAGCCACATTTTGAACTGAACTTTTAAATGTTGACTCATTATCGCTTTCATCGCTGCTACTAGCTGTTTTTTCATGTGACTCGATCTCAACACTGTCGCATGCCTCACTATTGTTGATGCGCTCCATTTCATCACACAATATCATGTCTTCCAAGTTCACCGCTGCTTTTGGCTTACAGCTCTCGACGAAATATACGTCACGGCTAAACTTTACGTTACCGGTTTCTTTGTCGTATAGGCGATATGCTTTAGACGCTTCCGCATAGCTTACCATTATGAACTCTTTACCTTTCTCTTCGAATTTTTTCTTGCGACTCTTGTCTAGTGCAATAGCAATAGATCCAAAAACTCTCAAATGTTTTACGATCGGTTTATTTCCAGTCCATACTTCATACGGTGTAGTACCTACTAGTGTCTTTGCAGGTGATCTATTTCTTAAATATGCTGCACACGCAATAGCTTCTGCCCAAAAAGATTCACTCAGGCCTGCATTATTCAACATTGCTCTTCCCATATCTGTTAGGGTTCTGTTGAATCTCTCCGCAACGCCATTCTGTTGTGGTGTATACGGTACAGTAAATTTTTGTCTGATGCCCATTGATTTCACATATTCGTCAAACTCTTTGTTTGAATACTCTGTGCCGTTATCACTTCTTATGGTTTTACTTGCATACCTGTCTGGCGCTCTACCATAAGGATATGTTATATACACGATTTACACTTTATATCCTCAGCTGCAGACTCAAATGTCAACCATGAACCATATCCTTGCTTTTTAGTTCACGCAAATTCTGTATATTTAAATGACCATAACGCTCATGCCATTTCATTAGCTCGTTATTTTCCTTACTGAAGCACAGTCTTTCAGACGTTTTTATCTCACACAGAAATAATTTATCAACTGCTCTCGCTCTCAGTATCAAACCTCCACTGTCATTAATATACGCATAATTATTTCGAAAATTTACCATACAGCCATTAGCCACTGCTTTTACAACAGATATAAAATTACACTGCAGATCTGGTACATATAAAACTTCCTTTAATGATATTTTGTAACCACATGCGCTGTTCAATACCACTGTACCTCGGCCGCACGCCGCCGTTTCTTTATTTCCAGCCAACACAATTTTTTCTTTATATTGTTCGAACACAACGAACATATCCCTGCGCGCACACATATGTGACGTCGCGCCGCTGTCGATTAACCAGTCGTCGCTACACAAATTATGGTTCGACGCAATACCAGCAAACGAACGATTATCTCTCTCCTTTTTGTTGTTGTCTTCATTTCGATCGTTTCTCTTGCGCTCACTAGTGTCTCTGCCGCTGCCGCTGTTGCTATCATTTCTCATACATTTTGCAGCGAAATGTCCCTTCATGCCCAATTGAAACATTTCAAATCTTGTCGCTTCTGTTTTACTCCGTTATTCTGTCTGTACTCGATTTGCGTTTTCTTACTAGAACAGGCAACAAATGCTTGTTCTGTTACGCTTTGTTCATTACCCTTGCGTCGCTCACTCTCCTCTGTCAACTTACACTTTATGAGACTGAGTGCAGGCAGCTCATCGCGTGCCTCTAAAGCAACAACAAAATTCTCATATGACGCCGATAAACTTGCTAATAACATAATGACGAATAACTCTTCTTGAAGCGCAATTCCTATTTCGGACAATTTTTCAACAATATTTGAAAACTCATTCAAGTGCTTTATTACATTGTCACCTTTTTTCATTCGCGTATTAAAAAGCTGCTTGAATAATGTAACTTTGCGAACCGGTCCTGATGGCTGATGCAACACTTTCAACGAATTCCATATATCGCCGGCACTGACACAGTTTTTTACGTTCGATATTTGAGTTGGACTTATGGACAAGAATAAAACCATAGCCTTATCATTTTGGCTTTTCCATGCCTTAAATTCCGCGCTTTATACATTTTCGGGTTTTACATGTTCACCGGATACCACTGTCCACAGATCTTGATGTACCAATACACTGCTCATCAAAACTCGCCACGTATCATAATTGGCTTCGTCCAATTTGTCTATATTGTACAACGAACCCATTTCAAATCATTACCGATATTACACACGCCTCGATCCACTTTTCTATAGTGATATTACACACACTCAGTTTATCAATTGTTTTTAGCGATATTACACACGCCGCAATTGTTTTTATAATATAGCGATATTACACACGCTTTTAATTTCACAAATTCAATAAATTTAAAACGACACACGTTTTTTCAAATATCCGCTAAGTCCGTTATGCGTTCTTGCGAAATTCACTTTTTGTCTCTCTTTCTAACGCGCGCTCAAGCTATGTCTATGACTTGCACGGTCTCACACTTTTGCACATATACTATTGCATATAGTCTGGTGTCCATAACCTGTTGGCATAGTTACTATTTTCGTAGTGGATTGCGATATGCGCGATGAGAGTTAAGCCGAACCGTTTGATTTAGTTGCTTACGAGAGACTGATTTATTGTTTATCGTTTCCTTACATGCTACCTTTACAGCGTTGCCACAGAGCAATGGAGCAATAAGGATTGCCATATCAACACTTATTACTAGAACTTATCGCTAAAAAGACGAAATTTACGACCACTCAGATCCGTTGCAGGATTTTTGTTTGGTCGTCAGTTTGACCGACTGTGCCCCGACTCACAGCCCTGGAGGTGGCCAATCTGTCGTAATTACAAATAAAAAGATAAAAATTAAAATTACAAATTATTGAAGTTTAGAATTAAGGACAGATTTTTTTATACAGTTAAGAGAAGAATTGAAGTAGAATAGATAAGGAAATTTATTATAGCAGACAGACCGAAGTGAATCGTGGAGGAGCATCAACTTCCCTACAAAGAATCTTGTAAAGAAAAACGACAGAGAGCATTGGCCGTTGAGCAGATAGAGTTTGAAGATCAATAAGTTTCAATCGATCCACATATGGAGGGAGATGTATATCTGAAGCCCAATTAAAGTTTCTGAGAGCAAGTAACAGAAACTGGTTTTGAACAAACTCGATACGATCTTGGTGATTATGGCATACACTAGCAAAGTCTTTGGTTAAATCTGTATAAATAACATCGGTCTGGCCGCTAGATACAAAACCTTTGTATACGATAGAAGTGAATTCTAAAAGATTGGACAACGGACTAACTAATGACATAAGTGATCGGACTAACTAATGACATAAGTGATCGTTGCAATTGATAATCAGTAAGAATTTGTTCAAGTAATTTGGGTACAACACTTTGTTTGACATCAGATTTACTACCCTTCTTGTGTAATGGCAAAATAAAAGTTTGTTTTCAAAGAGCTGGAAATGTGCTTTGATTTATAGAAAGTTTAAAAAGAAAAGAAAAACGAGCACAAAGAGAGCTGGCACAATATTTTAGTATACAACTAGGAATATTATCAGAATTAATAGATTATTATTATATTTAATAGATTATATTTAAAAGATTATAAACATGTTAGCACATTAGACATGCAAATTATGGTATATGATATAAAGCCATAAAAAAGGATGCTATAGAGATAAAATACATTTAGAAGAAAAACTGGTGTAGATTGATTGAAAATTTACTTGCTTAAATGGCCTTCAACCGTCTTTCGGTCATGGCCGCGTCTAGGAAGGCGCGCCAGCTTCCGTATTCTTGAGCGCGCTGGTGCCAGTCGTTTTGAATGATAAGTACGGAGTGGTCTCTCCTTACCTGGTTATTCCAACGAGTGCCCGGTCGTCCTCTATTTCGTCGTCCACCAATCAAGTTTGGGCCCCCCATGTAAACCAAGAGTGCGGGAGCTCTTTCATCCATTCGAATGAGATGAACAGCCCAGTACAACCGCTGGAATTTTATGCGCTGAACTATGTCAACCTCATCGAAAAGCACGTACGGCTCGCGGTTCATACGGGACCTAAACACGTCGCCGTCATACAGTAGGACTGGGAGTATCTGCGTCTTATAGATCCAGAGAGGGATTTACTTCTTATTTGCTTGTTCAGTCCAAAAAAGCATCTGTTTGCAAGCGTGATTATTCGCCTGATCTCCAGACTGACATCGTTGTTGCTGGTTATCTCTGTTCCAAGATAGACGAAGTTTTCTACAATACTGAAGTTGAAATTCTCCATCGTTACTGACCTTCCAAGACGCGATGACGGAGTGCGAGAAGACTCCAAGTACTTCGTCATATCGTCATTCACCGCTAGACCCACGCCTTTTTGACTCGCCGTTCCTGCGTATCGATCATATCAATGTCATCGGCGTATGCGAGCAGGATCACTTCCTTTTGGAAGATCGAATCCGACATATTTTGTATGAACGTGCACTGACGTAGAATGTATTCCATCAGAAGATTGAAAAAACCGCACGGCAGCGCATCGCCTTGCCTGAAACCTCTCTTGGTATCAAAGGGGACGAAGAGGTTTTTTCCCATCCTGTCAACGCTTTGTGCAGGCAGGGCGTCGAAAAACTTCGATCGTATTAGCGTGCCGAAAGCGGTTTTATAATCGACAATAGGTGGTGTGTCTTTATTAAACTCAGAGGACTTATCCAAGATTTGGCTTTATGTGAATATTTGCGATCTGATCGACCTTTTGGATCTGAAGCCACTCGGATATAGTCCTATCAGTGAATGCATACACGCGCGACACAATCTTACATCCGATGGAAAGGAGACTTATTCCGCGGTAGTTGGCGCAGAGAGCGGAGTCTCCTTTCAAAAAGATAGGACAGAGAACACTGAGATTCCAGTCATTGGGTTCGCGTTCATCGGACCATATCTTGCATAAAAGTTGATGCATTCTCCTAACCAACTCTTTGCAGCCGGCCTTAAATAACTCAGCTTGCAGCCCATCAGAGCCTGCCGCTCTTTATTTTTCAGATCTTTGATTACCGAATCGACCTCGTTATAGTTCGGTGGCTCTACAATAGTGCCATTGTTAACAGGTGGTTCCGGTGTCATTTTTTATTTCTATCGCTTCATCGCTTCCGAGTAGGTAAGAAAAACGACTCCTCCATTAACCAGAATTCCATTTTCGTCCTTTCAGAAATTTAATCGACGAAAACGAAAATTTACTATAATTTATATATTTATACTATTTATTTATACTTTTTAAACAGGCGAGATTAAATATTTTTTAAACGACTGAGACTACGAGAGAACGAAAGTAACTGAAAACGGTTGAATAAAAAATATTTAACGCCGCCTCAATATCAGAGCAACGTTCGACAGTTGACCAATCAGTACTAAAGGAGTAGGACAAATCCAGAAGACTATCTAGGAACTCATTATTAGCAGATAATATTAACATAGCCAAATCGTCATCCATAGACTATTTTATGTTGGGTAAATTAAAATCATGAAATTAAATCACGTAGAAGTGTGGCTATATGCTATATGATATTGTTGAAGCGTAAAGCATGTAATACTCACATCTGCAGAAGGAGTGATATATGAGCACTTAATGTGTATGTTTAAATCAAAGAATGAAACTTTAACATATATAAACTCGATAAACACGTCGGAGAGGCAAATTTCTTCAGTCAACAGAGATTATTTGACTGATATTAGACCTATTATGGTGATCTTTCTTAAATGAAACTAAGTTCTCACAGAATAATTAACAAGTCAGGATATGTGGTTGAAGCCATGTTTCCGTGAAAATAATAACGTCAGCAGTAGCGGGTAAACTATTAAGTTAAGTTTTTAGACCTCTCACATTTTGATAGTGAATAAGAAAAGAAAGAAAACTTACTTTTTTGACAATTTAGAAGAAGAAGTACTGGGCAATTCAACAACGCTTTGCTGTGAAGCACGTTTATTTTTATATACATGTAATAATAATATTTATTATTATGGTTTTAATTATTAGGCTTATTAATATTAGTTTGCTTGATGCTGCGATTGCTTGATGCTGCTGCACCGCAATTGATCTACGATCCGACTGCGTAACAATTGAATAACGACTCGACTGCATAACAAATGCTGACTCCGCTGCTTCAACTCAGTGTTGATCGACTGTGATGTTGCTTTATCTATTGCTGCCTACGCCGCGTTTCACCACTTAACCGCTTAACCATGTTACATTCGGCCATTCTGATTCTGGTCATCTGTCTCAGATGACAACAGCTCCTCATTTGCTTCAACGTATTTCCAAAGATGTCTGCTCTTGTACAAGTTAAATTAGGCCCTTCAACGTTAGCCATCTTTTTCATTTCATAACGGTTATTCCACTTTAATTTTGTGACTTCATACGTGCCTAGAAAGGCCAACTTCTTGCGTTTACGTCTTCTGTCATAGTTTTTTTTATATGCACCTTGTGCTTGCATCTATTCTCTTGCCTATTCTTTAATTTTTGGCCTTTCTTCGTCGAATTTTTTCAACTCTTGAACTTGCTTTTCTGCGGCTGTATGATTGTATTTTTCTCTCGATTGGTTTCCTTGGTTTCGCTTGTGTGTTCACCAACATTATCATCGTCAAATTCGTCAAAGTTCACAACTATTTGCTCTTTAGAACGAACCATCAACAGCTGAACCAACATCCAAATTTACATCATCAACAACAACTGAAAAAATTTCAAGATTTTTTGCAACTGAATGGACTCTTTAAACAACGTTTAAACGATATTAAACAATACTGAAACTAATAGAAATGCGGTGGGTTGCGCGGTGAACCAAACGACAATTTCAATTAACGCTATACTGGCTGCCAAAAACACTGATGTAAATTAATAAATTTCAAAATTCAAGATGACATTCCTGGTGAAATGAGGACATATAAATCAGTTGATTCGGCAACTATTGAAGACGATGTAGTGAACAATGCAGCAGAATTTTTAAACTCACTTGATTTGTCAGGATTGTCTTCAATTAAAAGTTGGATCTGTAGTTATAATGTTGCGAAATATTACCCAACCGCAACTTTGTAACGGCACACGATTAGCGATAAAAAAAATACTGAATGACGTAATAGAAGCAATCATATTGAAAGGAAAGTATAAAGGAAGGCCTTTTTGATCCCCCGCATCCCAATGATTCCGACTGACGTACCATTCGAGTTTAAACGACTACAGTTTCCAGTACGGCTTGCTTTCGCTATGACTAGAAACAAATCCCAGGGGCAGTCATTAAGTGTTTGTGGTATTAATCTAGAAAACCCATGTTTCTCGCATGGTCAATTGTATGTTGCCTGTTTCCGTGTTGGAAAACCATCTACTCTGTTTGTTTACGCGCCAGATAATCAAACAAAAAATATCGTGTACCATAAAGTACTACAATAAAAATTAAACTTAATTTGGAATAAGTAATTGAAATTGAAATTTTCATTGTGATTTTTTAGGTTTTATAATTTTTATTTTTTGACATAATGTAATTGTTGACTTATCAACTTTCATTTTTTATCTTACTAGCTGACCTGGTGTCCCGAATAGCAGAATAAGTATTAAAAAATAAAAAATTAAAAAATCGACTGTTAGGCGGTACGAAGTTCGCCGGGTCAGCTAGAAATATATATTGAAGCCACTTCAGCCATATGCTCTCAAAATAGCTACAGTTGAGAGTTCAGGGTATACTTAATAAGGTAGGAGCGACTCAACTCGAGCCTGATCGTTTAGGATTTTCATGTGCACTATACATACATAAAAGTTGATTCGTGCTTGTAATGTATACAATTAAGCGGAATTATATGTTTGTATGCGTGGGTGTACGTATTCTATAATTCAAGAATCATAATTAAAAGATAACATATTTACTCATTTTGCTTAACTTTTAAACATTTTTTCAACTAAATAAATGAGATTAAATAACTTTATAAAATAAAAACTTAAAAACTTCAAGTTTTACTTACCATTTTTCTGCGTACACTCAAGGGCGTATCCAGCTTTCGGCGAAGGGGGGCCGACTTTGTTTTTTTTAGTGGGCAAAAGTGCGAAATATGTAGTAAAATATATTTCTTTCCGAACTTTTCAAAAAATAGGGGGGGGGGGGGCATGGCTCCCCCTTGCGTTCGTTTGTTTGTTTGCAACTACAAGTTTTTGTTGGCTTCTCTCTGTCATTTGCTCTTTCTGCCTCTATCAAAATTTAAGTGACCGAGAGAACACTTTCGCTCATACCATATCAATTATAACCTGGACCAGAGTATACTAAACTAGATAGGAGCGCTAGACTAGTTTTTTTTGGCAACCAAAATCTTAGTTCGCTTGCGATAGTCAAAGGGAAAGGTCGTCTCCACGCTTCACTGTCTTATGTTTTTCACGCAAAAGAAACATTGCGTTCGTTTTCTACTACAAGTTTGGTTGGCTTCTCTCTCTCTCTCTCGCTTTTTCTGCTACTCACAAAATTTTGGTTGCCGAGAGAGTAAAACGCTCCTACGTGGTTAAGTATACCCTACCGTGGACCATGGTACTTGTTACTTTTGTTTCGCTTACTAAATGTAGAATGTTGCTGAGAGCCTATTACTCAAAGCCGAGGTTCCTGTATTTGAATATTTATCCGTTAGGTAGCAAATTACATCATACAATTATGCCGAGGTTATTGACCCTTTTATGGCGTTAGGTTGAGGATTAATTAATGAAGGACTTACGGTGAATTGCCCAAAAGCGGAAAAATTTCTGGAAATGAAGATGGTTGTTGCCTGATTCGTTTTATTGCATTAGGAAGAGAACACTTATCTATAAGTGCCAGAAATTTAATGAGGATCAGTCTGGTAAATCCTTCGCCGAGGCACGACGTGGTAGAATATTGTGCGGTGTTTTCTGAATAATATTACAATTATAACTAATAATTTGTGCCTGTTACATGATGTGAGTGAAAAAAAAGAAAAGAAAGAAAAACCTGTAAATTATTTTATTTAGTGGCACAGCGTCAACGGCATGTCGAAGCGCTTTTTTTAGGCCCTGTACCGAAGGTACAAGAGCCTATTGGGTTTGTGCAAATGTATGTAACAGGTAGAAATAATGGTCGGAGACCCCCCAAAGTTACCCCCATTATGGTCAGGAGTGATAGAGGAGTCGATATAGACATGTCCGTCTGTCCGTCCGTCCGTCTGTATGAACGAAAGGATCTCGGAAACGGTAATAGGTAGAGACTTCGTGTTTTTTGCATTCGACTAGGACTGCTCCGGAATTTCACAAGTTTATTTTAAAAACTTGCCCCTCCTCCCCCCTTTCCCATAAAATCACCCCCAAGGGTAAAAATTTCTTCGGCACAAAAAAAAGTAAGTATGCCAGTATAGAGATATCGTCCTTCTTAGCCAAAATCCGAAAAGTTCATCAAAATCGGATAATAAATGACGATTTTATAAGCAATTGAATTTGAACGACCCCCCTTTCCTTTTCATTCATATTCGCGCAGTGAGAAGTGGTCATGTGTTTGGTCATAAGCTCGGGAAACATTTAATGTGTTTGTTAGGCGAACTGAACTGGTACAGGGCCTCTTACAGTCGGTTACGCCCGACTGAAATTTCCTTACTTGTTTTCATTTAAGTTACGCAAAAAAGGAAAAATTATAAAGAAAAGCGAGACTAAACCGTAAGTAGAAGATGTCCTGGAAAAAAAAACATGTAATAGAAGTAATAAATAGAATTAAAATAAATAATGTCCATCGTCTTAGTGTGGCCCCTAAATTCAATTGGCAACTACTGCGGGGAAATTTTTGATGTCAATCAATTGGAGGATGAAGCACAATCACCAAGACACCCAGATCCAGTAGCCAGCTAGCACACGAGGGCCACAGGTTTTTATGAAATCAATTAAAAAATTTTAATTTACCAAAATGAAAATATTATAAAGTACCAAATGTCCTGATACTGCAACAAAAAAAGAAGGAACCAAAAGGCTTAACACTACAAAAAATTTGAAGGCCTTAGAGAAAAAAAGAAGAGGGTATAGAAAGAATATCCTTATTAGAAAATTATTATATAAAGAACATTTATTACAAACAAAAAAAAGATTATGTAAAAGAGTCGTTCAGTGCGTTGAATTCTATTTAGTAATTTATATTTCCGATTTATTTTTTTCTTATACTTTAATAAGTGTAAGAATATTGTTTAAAATCCAAATTTACCTATTTTATAACGATCCATAATTTTAGTTTAAGATAGCTTTAAGTATTTATTACTATTCCAATCGTGTATTTGTAGTTTTTTTGTTTGCTTGCTATATTGTAAACGAAAAAAAAAGAAATGAAAGTATATGTAGGAAAGTTTAAAAATCAACAACACCACCAAGCGTGTTTGATTAGGCTAACGAATCCAGTAGAGCGCTCTGACAGGAAATGTAGGCTTAATTAAATCTGCATGAAAGGGTAGAATGATCGAATAATTTTTTCTATGTTTCCCTAACTATACAAATTTTTCTTTTTTCTCTAAGATTCGAAACGTTTTATTAGGTTGTTAATGATTGTTCAAAATATATCTAGTTTTAATTCAATTTGCGTGTTTTTTTTTTGTATTTCTCAGTGCATATACGCTAAAATGGTAATATTTTATAATGCTCAGAAAGTGATGTTGAATATGTGGTAAGGTTTTTTTGTCGGTTGGGTAATTTCCGATAACTCTGCCACATTAATTGGAATGTAAAATCCAAGAAAAAAGGAATCTGGTTGAAAGGAATCATGATTCAAGGCATGGTGGAGCGCGCGGGGATTATTCCACCTGATCCCCATCAAATGTCACAGTCACAATTGTCAGTCCGTTTTGTGTTTTCCCCAGTCAATACTGATCGGTTTAATTTGAAAACGTATCGGAGTATTGCAGTGGTGGGGGAGTTAATTGTACCGTTATTATGTTTGTCTAGTGTGAATGAATTTTTTTGTTGAAGCAACTGCATAGTGGCGTTTGGCTGTCGAACCCGCCTGAGGAATGCTGAGCCAAAATTAGCCGCAGCCAGACGCACACAAATTTTACGACGGGACAACAATTTTCATAAAATTGTGAGAAGCAGGATGCAACATACTCTCACATATATTGAGAGCTGAGAGCAGTAGAGAGTAAAAAAAGAGAGATGATCGGTTACATACTGAGTGCTCAGTTCAGTGAACTGAGACTGAGGGAAGCAATCCTCTGATTTGTAGCTATCATCTCTCAACTGCAGCTATGTTAAGAGCGCATGGCTGTTGCTTTATCTTTTGCTGCCTACGCCGCCTCTCACCACCGGATCATCAAGTCGGGAAATAATTAATAAAGGCTTTGTGTTATGTGAATACCTCTTCTTACGCTTAGGAGATGTATTCACGAATTTCATGACACCAAAAACATCTAGTTTCAGAAACTTGTCAGACATAGCCTTAAAATCGCGCTTGAGATTAGTCAATCTATCTCTAGTCTGCTTCATGAATTTAAAGATCTCGGTTTCCGTCCATCTACATTCATTGCAGGTGCAGCGCATACGTTTGCGTTCTTTGATAGCATCAAGGACGCGGCCAGTAAGCCCAGCACATTTGCAGTGCGAAACGTTATCACATAGCCAACAAAATAAGAAACCCTTATTGCAGATCTTGTTTTTGTATTGGCAACGCGTATCGTAGTAAGTCATTAAGAAAATAATAATATCTTAAAATAAATTTATAAAATATAATGCGCAAGGTAAAGAAAACCGTGGTTTTCCAATAAGCAACAATTATAAATCTTGTAGCGAAACAACAATAAACAATGTAGTTGCGCTAAATTAAACAACCATTTATGTTTGTTGAGACCAAAACAAAATTTAGAAAACTAATTGCAGCAACAATTAATTCCTATCATAAACACTGCCGAAATAAAAGTATAACGAAAATGCAGGGAGCTAAGGAGATGAAAGTAAAAATAGACGTGCTTTAAATAACATTATTTTTAAATGATAAAAATACAGGTAATAAAAACGAACAGCTTACACATGTAAGCGATTATAACGAATGTATAAATTTAAGTGAAATTACAAATTTAACTTTTTATGCTTATGCTTAGTATGGCCGCACTGATGAGATCTCATGAAAGATACTTGTTTCCAATTTGTGAGCAATTTTTGTTTGCAAAATTTGAAGCAATGCACCTTATGTCGTTTAAGCCAACATGATGCCTTTTACTTTTGCGTTAAGGAATATTCGGTTGATTTTGACATTTTCATTAATTGGTTACAACTAAGGATAGTGGTGCTAGCCTTATTTATAATTTTTGTTTTCTGACGAGCATTTAATTTAGTTTTCGGCACTCTAGTTTTAATTTTACCATATTCATCACGAAATTATGAACAATACATATACAACTTTCCGGCTCCTATAGATTTTTGATGCAAGCTTTCACTTCGAAAAATCGACTATTTCAGGATACAATATTTTTCCTTTTTCTACTTCACTCAACAAAGCTGCACATGGCATACAATTTTTTTTGTTCACGAAATGTTTTCATGATGACTAGTATATCATGAAAGAGCGTTTCTCTGAGTAAAGAAGACTTATAAAACTCTATATATCAAGTTTAAGGCATATGACATTACTTGTAACGATTTTTTCGCTGTGCTAAAAAAACACATACTCACCGAACATGTGCTGAAGTTTGCTTAATATCGTTTTTGTAAGTGTATAGTACGCCTTAAAAAACTCAAAAACTGTTGTGTTATATTTTCTAAGCTAAATTTGTAACAGGGATTTTAGAAATCTAATTTGGAAGAAAATCAAGGCTTACTATGAATAAATAATATTGTGGGAAAATGTTTTTGGTGACTTAGAATAGGTATTGAAGAAACAAACAAATATCTCTTCTTTTTGGCTTGCAGAATAAAAATTGGACAAACTTAAGCCGATTTCCGTAAATCGGTATATTTATATACCAAATAAATACACTTATATCATTTTCTGTGTTTTTATTTTATTTATATATGTATATATGTACATATATATGTATATATGTACATATATATGTATATATGTACATATATATGTATATATGTACATGTATATATATATATATATATATATATATATTTTTTTTTTTAATGTAAGCTATACTGATAAAAAACAAGTAAATACATATATAAATATATATATATATGTATTTACTTGTTTTTTTATCAGTATAGCTTACATTTTTATATCATAGTGATATACATATTTTCACATATCTGACTACTATTTCCCTTTGGCTTGTCGTATAGGGCACCGATACCGACTTCGGCGAAAGCACCGACGGCATGGACTCGGATAACAGCACGTCTTCAAATTCAGGAAAACAGGTTGTTGTAGGTATTTGCGCCATGGCCAAAAAGACTCAGTCGAAGCCAATGAAGGAGATACTGACGCGCTTGCAAGAGTTCGAGTTTATTAAAATGGTGATATTCGAGGAGCATGTTATACTCAAAGAGTCTGTCGAGAATTGGCCTTTGTGTGATTGTCTTGTGTCGTTCCATTCAAAGGGCTTTCCACTGGAGAAGGCAATACAGTATGCACAGCTCCGTACTCCTTTTGTACTAAACAATCTTCACATGCAGTACGACATACAAGATAGGCGACGAGTCTACGCGATACTCGAAAAGGAGGGAATCGAAATACCTCGCTACGCAGTGCTTGATCGTGATTCACCTAATCCAAAGCGTGAGTAAATTACGTGGTTCTATATTTTATATATATGTTTTGTTATTTAAGGAAATATAATTGCATATGTATAAATAGTTAGTAATTTAGTTATATGGCAGTCAACCGTCTATCGGTCATGGCCGCGTCTAGGCGCGCCAGCCTCCATAATCTTGTGCGCGTTGGCGCCAGTCGTTATGAATGCCAAGTACGGAGACATCTCTCCATACCTGGTCATTCCATCAAGTGCCCGGTCGTCCTCTATGTCGGCGTCCACCAATCAAGTTTGAGCCTCCCATGTAAACCATGCGCGCTGGAGCTCGTTCATCCATTCGAATGAGGTGCCCAGCCCAGTGCAGCCTCTGGAATTTTATGCGCTGGACTATGTCAACCTCATCGCACACACAGCTCGCGGTTCATGCGGGACCTCAACTCGTCACCGACTCAAAGATCCTGCGAAGAATCGTCCTCTTGAAGACTTTCAACGCTGTCTCGTCCGACTCAATCACGGTCCATGCCTCTGCGCCATACAATAGGACCGGGAGTATCAGCGTCTTATATATCTTTATTTTCGTCAATCGAGAGAGGGCTTTACTTCTCATTTGCTTGCTCAGCCCAAAAACGAATCTGTTTGCACGCGTGATTCTTCACCTGATCTCCAGACTGAAGTTGTTGTTACTGGTTATCTCTGTTCCAAGATAGACGAAGTTTTGTACAACACTGAAGTTGAAATTCTCCATCGTCACTGACCTCCAAGACGCATTGACGGAGTGCGAGAAGACACCAAGTACTTCGTCTTGTCCCCTTTCACCGCTAGACCCATGAGCCGAGACTGTTTTTCAATCTCCGAGAACGCCTTGCTGACTCACCGTTCCTGCGTATGGATGTCATGTTTTTCCCCACCCTGACAACGCGTTGTGTGTTAGATAGCGTCGCCATGCAAAGACGGACAATCTTTGCCGGGATACCTAGTGCAGAGAGGGCGTCGAAGAACTTCGATCGTATCGGCGTGTCGAAAGCGGCTTTATAATCGACAAATAGGTGGGTGAGTGTCTTTGTTGAACTCACGGGTCTTTTCCAAGATTTGGCGTAATGTGAATATTTGGTCACTGGTCGACATTTTGGTCTGAAGCCACACAATACGCGCGACAGAGTCTTATAGCCAATGGAAAGGAAACTTATTCCGCGGTAGTTGGCGCAAAAAGCGGGGGGTCTTCTTAAAGATAGGACAGAGAACACTGAGATTCCACTCATTGGGTATGCGTTCATCGGACCATATTTTGCATAAAAGTTAGTGCATACTCCTAACCAACTCCTCGCCGCCGGTCTTAAATAACTCAGCGGGCATCAGATCAGAGCCTGCCGCTTTGTTATTTTTCAGCATTTTAATAACTGAATCGACTTTGTTATAGTCCGGTGGCTCTACATTAGTGCCATCATTAACTGGTGGTTGCGGTGTCATTTCTCTATCGGCGGTATTGTGCGCTTCATCGCCGAGTAGGTTGGAGAAATGATTCCTCCATAATCTCAGTGATTCCTGTTCATCCGTTACCAGATTTTTATTCTCATCATTACAGAAAGTTACTCCGGGCTTAAGACCTTCAGTCAGACGCTTGACCTTTTGGTAGAATTTTCGAACTTCATTTCTGTCCCGTAACATCTCAACATCCTGCAACTCCCGCCTTTCTTGCTTCTTTTTCTTGCGTCTGATATATATATATATATATATATATATGTATATTTATATATATATATTGTTGCGAAATTAAGTGTAGCCGAGCGGTTTGCTTATGATGTTGGGGTTTATTTAATATGGGGATAATTAATTAACTACTAAATTTTAATTAAGTTTAAAAATTAGAGTTTACGCGCGCCCGGCTGACTACTGCCGTTTTTGTTTTAGCAGTTGGCGATCAAGATGACTAATAGTTAATTATTATTATGCTATTGCCGCTGATGCTACTTCTTCCAACAATTACTGCGACTGCAAGTGTTCGAGCATTTGACAAATTCAAGAATTTATCCAGACACCCAATCAACGGCGAAGCCACAACTGAACTGTCCTGCTCCAAAAAACGGTCTGCCACTGTTCCCGTTTATAATAAATTGTGCAGCAATTCTGTCGCAGTTAGTTGCTGCCGTCGCTGATCCTTTCGATTCGGAATATTTTCTTCGCTGCTACTGTTGATGCTGCTCCGTTCACTGTTTACAGTTTTCCCTCTCGTCTGCTTTGTAATTGTTCCGAACGCCGCCACTACCACCGTTGAATTTTGGTTTTTAACATACCGTTTCCGCCAGTTCATTGACCCGCGCTCAACAGTGCACGTTCAGTCCAGGAGTGATCGTAACAATATATATATATATATATATATATACCGTATGGTCCAAGTCCGTTACAGAAATTTCGTTGTAGCAACTCAAAAAAGATAGATTATGTTGGTTTATTTAAGTTCAATTTATTTCATAAAATTACGTGTTAATGGTAGGAGATGACCCTTCCAATCCAGTGTACGTATTGATGACCGTAGTGCCGCTAGCCGTTGACCGTGTAGATGTAGGGTGCATGCACGAGCGATGGTTTAGTGTGTAAACAATATCCTGAAAACGTGAGTGAGTGTGTGCAGGTGGGTGTGAGTGTGTCTTTGCATGAGTGTGTGTCTGAGTAAATGTATAGTCTCGTGTTTTTATGCGCTGTGAGGTTAGTGTATGATATTTTCGCGTGAGTGTAAGCAGTGCAGTGTGTGTTTTCGTATTTTAGTTAGCGACATTCACGGGGTATTTTGAATCGCGGGGTTAGTCGGAGCGTGGAGCGGTTAGCCTGGAGCGGCTGTTGCTCGAACGCGGCACTCGCGGGTTTATGTCGGAACGTGGAGCGGTTAGCCAGGAGAGACTGTTGCTCGAACGCGGCACTCGCGGAATTATATCGGAATGTGGAGCGGTTAGCCAGGAGAGGCTGTTGCTCGAACGCCGCACTCGCGGAATTATATCGGAACGTGGAGCGGATAGCCAGGAGAGGCTGTTGCTCGAACGCGGCACTCGCGGAATTATATCGGAACGTGGAGCGGTTAGCCAGGAGAGGCTGTTGCTCGAACGCGGCACTCTCGGAATTATATCGGAACATGGAGCGGTTAGCCAGGAGAGGCTGTTGCTCGAATGCGGCACTCGCAGAATTATATCGGAACGTGGAGCGGTTAGCCAGGAGAGGCTGTTGCTCGAACGCGGCACTCGCGGAATTATATCGGAACGTGGAGCGGTTAGCCAGGAGAGGCTGTTGCTCGAACGCGGCACTCGCGTAATTATATCGGAACGTGGAGCGGTTAGCCAGGAGCGGCTGTTGCTCGAACGCGGCACTCGCGGAATTATATCGGAACGTGGAGCGGTTAGCCAGGAGAGGCTGTTGCTCGAACGCGGCACTCACGGAAAAGTGCCATTTTTTCCAAACACAGATTAAATGTTTGGGACACGTTATCAGTGGCGAGGGCATACACACCGATCCCGACAAAGTGTCCGCAATTAGAGAACTGCAACCACCCAAATCAGTACGCGAGATTCAAAGTTTCATCGGTGTGGTTTCATGGTACCGGCGGTCCATTCCCGATTTTACTAGCCTCGCAAAGTCGTTAATTGCCCTTACAAAGAAAGGCGTAAAATTCAACTGGACTTCGGAACAGCAAGCAGCATTTGAAACATTCAAGCAACGACTGACGGAAGCTCCAATTCTAACTTGCCCAGACTTCACACGCCAGTTTGTATTGCAAACGGATGCCTACGCTAGCAGAAAACTAAAAAACGCAGAAATAAACTACTCAGCAACAGAAAAGGAATGCTTGGCCATTTTGTGGAGAATCCCCAAGATGCGTGTATACCTTGAGGGCTACCATTTCATTGTAGTTAAAGATCACTCCGCTCTCAAATGGCTCAACTCAATTGAGAGTCCATCTGGAAGAATAGCAAGGTGGGCCTTGGAATTACAGCCGTACTCTTTTGAGGTCCGATATCGAAAGGGAAAATTAAACGCAGTGGCCGACGCGTTATCGAGACAACCGCAGACAACAGCTTGTAGCACTACTGAGACCCCAGCACATTGTACATGGATCAAGAGGATGCAACGCAACGTACAGGACAACCCGCTAAAGAACTCACACTACGTCGAGCAAAATAGAAATATATTTCGTAATTTTGGCCGTAGAACGTCGAACGAAGAATGTTTGGCTTGGAAATTATGTGTACCTAAACCAATGCTAGCCAGGGTACTTCAAGAGAATCACTACATCCCAACAGCTGGTCACCTGGGAATACGCAAAAGCATACTCCGAATCAGCGATAAATACTACTGGCCGGGTATTTTCAGAGACATTGCTAAATATGTTCAAACATGCCGTACCTGTCAACGGTACAAAATTGCACAACAACAAGGCGCGGGGAAAATGCTGACAAACAGTGAATTGGGAAACAGTCTGCTGCGATTTCGTTGGACCAATGCCTCGATCAAAACATGGCAACAGCATACTACTTGTGTTCTTCGACAAATTTTCAAAATGGGTTGAACTAGTGGCCGCACGAAGAGCTACCACAGATGTAGTAATAATGGCGTTTCGCGAACGAATTATTGCAAGGGGTGGAGTGCCCAAAATTCTCATCTCGGACAACGGAGTGCAGTTTACTCGTGGAAAATTAAGAGAATATCTACGGGGCCTAGGAGTACACCATTAGCTCACTGCACCATACACCCCACAGGAGAACCCGACCGAGAGGGCAAATAGAACTCTCAAAACCATGATTTCACAATACGCCGGAGACAATCATGCCAAATGGGACGAAATTCTTCCAGAGCTAACACTCGCCATGAACAGCAGCAATTCCGAATCAACAAATTTCAGCCCGGCGCAATTACTATATGGTCGAGAGCTACGCCTACCTTGCTATCTTTTTGATGAGGTTCACTCCGGGATCAGGTTTTTCTGATAATGACGCACTCACACGCCGAGAACGACTAGAAGAAATATTCGAGGAGGTACGCCTAAACATGTCCAGAGCAGCTACACGGCAGGCACAATACTTTAACACCAACAAACGTGATTGAAACCAGAGCTGGGAGAACTAGTCTGGCTCAAACAACATCACCTTTCAAAAGCGGTTGAGAACTTCGCAGCAAAGTTGGCGCCTCGCTTCGACGGGCCATACCGGGTCACTGCATTCTCGTCTCCAGTCATCGTACAACTCCAGTCAGATAATGAAAAATCTGAACGTACCGCTCATGTTAGAGAACTCAAACCGTACCACCAAGACGAAGACACTACAAGTATCAGTTTACGACGACTGAACATTAACAAGAATTAACCCCTCTTTCGAACTAATAGACAAAATCAAATCTAATGTTTCTTATTTCTCAGGAAATTTCATCATGAACACCAACACTTTCGAAAACGACATAGCAGAGCTCCTCCGGGAGTACAAAGCACGACTCGCAGCACTCACAAAACATTGGGCCGACAAGGAAGCTCCGCTTCCCAAACAACAGGCGGCCGTACTACAGCCAAGCTCCTCGTCGAAGCACGAAAGTACGACCGAGTCTGCAGCACCACCCCGGCGAGCAACGCAGCCAAGCACACGCACCAAGTTATCGTCACCGAAGGGGAAGAAAACCAAACCATCACCGAAGGCCATCCCGTCGATTCCGGCTTACACACGACGCCCAGTTCCGTCGCCGTCTAAACGCACCATTATGAAGCGACCACAGGTTCCACGCCCAGTTCCGCCGCTGTCGAAATGCACCATTATGAAGCAACCACAGGCACCACGCCCAGTTCCGTCACCGTCAAAACTCAACTGAAACTGAAATCTTTATTCCGGTTAAAAAGCAGCAACCGAAGCCTGCGATAGTCATCAAAGACGCTGTCAGACCACCTGCACCAATCCCTACGATACCAGGCACAGCCACTACGGTTTCCATGAAGAGCACGCAGAAACGCAAAGTGGCTACGGCGTGGAAGTCCGACGCGGAGTGGATGTTACAAAGAAAACCAACACAACCACGACGACCACCCACTTTCCACGGCACGGCTATTGGCACCCCCATACGGCCAGAAAGCAGCTCCAAAATTTCCACCGTAACGGTGGAAGTCAGCACGGCGAGAACCCGAATATCGGCAGTACACACTCCATACGAACTACCATGTTCGGGTATACCGTCTAACATCGCCCAAAGTGACACTACACTCACCGATAAGAAGGACAACAATGGTGATGACGACGTTTTGCTGATACGTAGTGCGTCCCAGGAGGATTGGCTAAATGCGTTGGACCCTATCAGCGAAGAAGAGGGCGTAGAGGCGGACGTAGCCCCGATAAAGGTCGTGCAACACATTCATGGACCAAAGCAGACACACACAGTGGAACCTACCACTACTGATCAACCAAAAGCAGTCGACCCACCGGCTACATTAGACATAGCCCATCAGACACTGCCGTTACCACCCAGCCCGTCGGCACTCCGGTGGAAGCGGTGTGTCCCAGACATGACAGACGATTCTCGACGAGGTTTTAATGAAGCTGAATCGCTGGAAGAAAGGGAAGGTTTTGACCAGTTTATGCGGAGCGAACCTCTACCAACTACGGGTGGAGAAGGATGGAAGAATAACGCTCAAGCACGCCAAAAAGGCGATACCCAAAGAGAGGAGAGTGGGTGGGTGGTAGTGTGACGAAACTAATTAGTCTTCGCACAATTTAGATATAAGTACTAATTTTGATTTATGAAATGTATAAGTATTAATTTTGATTTATGAAATGTATAATTCTGTTCATATTTTGTTAATTATACCATTAAGGTAGTTTAGTTTAAACGCAACATTAGCAACTAGTGTATTTTTAGAACAGATGACCCAACCACGAGCAGGTGACCACAACATGACCCTGATCGCGAAGCCATGACCGTTCCATCAACAGATGTCCTCATTGATAGGACAGCTGTTTTTAACAGCTGTTTAAATCGGTAATACGTTCCGATTCAAAACCGATAGACGGAAAAACATTACCGGTACATGGTATAAAAGGCGCGACACAATGCAAATTCGGTCAGTCAATTTCGGACAGCAGTCCAGTAAGTACCACGGGTAAAAACGAGTGTTCCGTAGTAACAGTGCAGTGTTCAATTATCAGCCGCTTCTGGCAAATAATTTCGCGTTCCGATTAAAATTCCGCGAGTGCCGCGTTCGAGCAACAGCCTCTCCTGACTAACCGCTCCACGTTCCGATATAATTCCGCGAGTGCCGCGTTCGAGCAACAGCCTCTCCTGGCTAACCGCTCCACGTTCCGATATAATTCTGCGAGTGCCGCATTCGAGCAACAGCCTCTCCTGGCTAACCGCTCCATGTTCCGATATAATTCCGAGAGTGCCGCGTTCGAGCAACAGCCTCTCCTGACTAGCCGCTCCACGTTCCGATATAATTCCGCGAGTGTCGCGTTCGAGCAACAGCCTCTCCTGGCTAACCGCTCCACGTTCCGATATAATTCCGCGAGTGCCGCGTTCGATCAACAGCCTCTCCTGGCTAACCGCTTCACGTTCCGATATAATTCCGTGAGTGCCGCGTTCGAGCATCAGCCTTTCCTGGCTAACCGCTCCACGTTCCGATATAACCCTGCGAGTGCCGCGTTCGAGCAACAGCCGCTCCAGGCTAACCGCTCCACGCTCCGGCTAACCCCGCGATTCAAAATACCCCGTGAATGTCGCTAACTAAAATACGAAAACACACACTGCACTGCTTACACTCACGCGAAAATATCATACACTAACCTCACAACGCATAAGAACACGAGACCATACATTTATTCAGATACACACTCATGCAAAGACACACTCACAAGCACTCACACCCACTTGCACACACTCACTCACGTTTTCAGGCCATTGTTTACACACTAAACCATCGCTCGTGCATGCACCCTACACTTACATGGTCAACGGCTAGCGGCACTACGGTCATCAATACGTACACTGGATTGGTAGGGTCATCTCCTACCATTAACATGTAATTTTATGAAATAAATTGAACTTAAATAAGCCAACATAATCTATCTTTTTTGAGTTGCTACAACGAAATTTCTGTAACGGACTTGGACCATACGGCGAGCTATACCCTAGCTAAAATAACTTCGTTACAGTATATATATATATATACTATTTATACACATAGGCATATATATATACATACACATATACATTTTTTCCCCCTATTTTTTCCAACTTTTTATTTACCATCAGTTCGATGCAGGAACTATTTTCAAATTATTTGAGTATTTATTTTTATACGTCAGTGCTTCACTTGAATTTTACTAGGTATTAACCTAATCTTAACCTATGACCTTGGACAGAAGAGATCTAACGGGTGCGCGCGCTTAAGCCGCCTCGTTGTTGTTAAATTGTCACGTAAATTGATAGCCAGATTGTTGCGGTGTTTTTCTATGTATCTGGTGCTATGATTCTTGATTTCTTCAGCAATACTTGGCATCTAAAGATCTCTGTGAATATTCTCATGGCGCATATACCACGGAGCTCGAGTGATTTTCCTAAGGGCGATGTTTTGATACCGTTGAAGTATTTCGATGTTAGATTCAGCTACCACACCCCATAGCTGGGTGCCGTAAGTCCAGACTGGTTTAAGTATGGTTTTGTATAGTCTGACTTAGTTGCCCAGACTAAGCTTAGATTTTTAGCCTAATAGCCAATACATACGACACTTTTTTAGGTCCAGCTGCATCCTTTTCGCCACTATGTGATCCTTAAAAGTCAACCTTTTGTCTAGCCTAAATAATTGACTTTGGTTCGTTTTGGAATCACAACGCCATTGAATCGAGCCCGAGCGTTACCCTTACGTCGAAGTGCGAATAAGACATGGACGGACTTGGCCGTGTTTACTAAAATATTCCATTTGTTCATCCAGTCTTGGGTTTTGTTCAATTGATTTTGAAGCAATTGTGTTGCTGCTTTAGCACTGGAAGCTGTTGCAAGAATTGCTGTATCATCAGCATATGTAGCTATAGTTACTGCATTGCAGATAGAGTCGGGCATGTCAGCTGTGTAAATAGTGTAAAGTAACGGACCCAACACGCTTTCTTGAGGCACGCCTGCATGTATGCTTTTTAACTCAGATGTAGCGTTTTCATGTCTCACGTAGAAACTGCTGCCCTCCAGATATGATCGAATATAGCGGAACTGAGTGCAGGTTAATGCCATTTTTATTTTGTATAACAGCTCCTTGTGCCATACTCGATCAAAAGCTTGTTTCACGTCAAGAAAAACGGCCGAACAGAACTGTTTCGCTTCAAAAGAATTTTGAATTACATCAACGATTCTGTGCACCTGCTCTGGAGTTCCGTGCCTACGTCGAAATCCGAATTGATGATCGGGGAGAATGCTTTCTAGTGCGGGTAGCACTCTACGAAGAAATATTCTTTCGAATATTTTTGAGAGTACCGCCAGCAGACTGATAGGGCGATACGATGACAATTCGTTCTCTGGTTTTCCGGGCTTCGGAATGAGAATTACCTCTGCGCACTTCCATTGGTTAGGGAAGTGGCCAAGCCTGAAACACACGTTAAATATTTCTATCAGCTCTAGACATTTTTCGGGAAGTACTTCGATGGTTGCAATGTCGATTCCGTCGTATCCAGAAGATTTTTTCCGAACCAGAAGTCTTATTTCATTTCTATAGAATAAATCGAGTAGTTGCGGTAGGAGAATGGTTTGTTTACTATTTTTGGAGGAGTGGCAATGTCTGCTGGTTCTTGAATTTTCCGGTTTAACCATTCGACCGTATCGTCAACATCTCTTACAGAATTCATTTCTATATTGGGGTCAACTTGACCATCTAACCAGCATCGGAATAGAGATAAGTCTGAGTTCTTGCTAAGAAGATTTCTTCTGACAGTATCAAGATCGACTGGTACATTGATTTCGATAACTGCAGAATGGTCACAAAATAACTCGTGGAAGTCTTTAATTTGTATCCTTCGTCTATCGATTCCACGGCAGATGGCGATATCTAGTATATCAGAGTGACGATTTGGACTTCCTAAAGTTAAGACTGAATAGTTATTTGAATGAATGCACTTCAACAATTCGAGTCCTTTCGGGTTATCGGTTATAGCTCCCCACCAGTGATTTTTCGCGTTTAGATCGCCACCAATGAGAAAGGAGTTTTCCAGTGTATCAAATAGAGTTTGAAACATGCTTTGAGTGACTTGATGTCGTGGTGGAATGTACGCAGCCGCTATTTTAAAGTTACCAGTAGATGTATTTAGTTCTACGGTGCTTCTTTGAGCCCAGTGATGTGATGTGGATCTACATACAGAAAATTTTATGTTGTTTCTTATGATGACAGCACTTCCACCGCGGGCTGTGTCTAACGGGTGATTTGTTAAAACCACGGTATATCCGTGTATTTTAAAATGAGAGCGGTCGGTAAAATATGTTTCCGAAAGAAGTACAATATCTACGTTGTGAGATTTGATGGCATGTTCGAGCTCGAACTTATGTTGGCTGGCGCCGTTAGCGTTCCATACGATAATTTTAAGATTTGGATGCATGCTTACCTATAAGTGACGTGACAAGATTCACTAACGAGCAGATTTGTTTTGACATTCTGTCAAACCGCTCCATTTGCTTTTCCATTAGTTGTACCAGTTTATCAAATGTGGTCTCATTACTTTGCTGGGAGTTGGATTGAATGTTGTTTCCGTTTGTTTTTTCACGACGAGCGGATTTACCTCTGGCAATGTCGGCGTAACTTACACCAGGTGACACCGGCGAGCTAGGAATGACCGCAGATTGATTAATATATATTAGCTTAGTGCGAGCTGCTGCTTGATTGGCTGGCTTACAGTTTTACCAGTAAGCGGATGAGCTTTACGTAATGCTGCTTGATATACATTACAGCCCTTGTACGAAGCCGTGTGAGACTCGCCACAGTGAACGCATGTCGCTGGAGCAGACTTCTCCTTAGTGCACTCATCAGAACTATGGTTCAATGCACACTTTACGCACCGGAAAGCTTTACTGCAGTACCTTTTTGTATGCCCAAATTCTTGGCATCTGTGGCACTGAACTAAATCATAAAATTTTTTTTGGTGGTTCAATTGTAACAGATGCACCACACAAATATTTCAGTTCATACATTTTTTTGTTATTAACACTTGGCTCAAGAACAACGAAAAACATTGATAAAAGCTGTTTAGTTTGTCGGCTGCGTGCATTACTTACTTGCCTTACGTTATGGTTTTTACCAATCAGTTCTTCTTTTATATATTCCGTACAGATAGAATAGTGAAGCGTCTTGATGACCACCCTGAACGCTCTCTCCTGTTTTAATTGGTACGTGTGGTAAATGATTTTATTTTCGTCTAGTAGGCGAACCATAGCACGATAATTAGTGCTATTGTTGATCATTACTCTAATATCTCCTTCGCTGTTGGCCTTGCATGAATAAGTCCCGGCTCCAATACATTCATTGAATTGAAGCATCATACGCTGGATATTGTTCACTCCTGGTATAAGTAGCGGGGGTGCTCTTGGTTCATTGGCTGCTTCGGGGGCTAAGTTCATAGCTGGCTCTTCAGGCTGTGCTAATGTTGCGAACTTGTTAGAGGCTAACAAATTCGTTGCAGACTCCGCAATTTGTTTGCTACCGTTACTAGTTGAACTAGTGACATTGCTTGTTGTTGCTAAATATGTCGTTTTTTTCAATAACATTGGAGATAAAAGCCGTCTCCTTTTCAATGTTAGCTTGCCGTTATTTGTTTTCACTGTTTGCCATTCGCCTTCGTCGGCCACCTCGGCGCCGTCGGTTTCCGTGCGTGCGCGGTGAATGACTTAGAAAACGGAACCAATACACAATTGTTTTGTTGTTCCTGCGTGTTATTTATTACGCTTAATATTTGTTCTGTTACACTTTTAAATAATTGCTTAAAAACGACTAACGATCGCAGTCGAAATATGACAGTTTACAAAAGTACGTCCGTTCAACTACGAAGTTAGATAACGACTGATATACATATACATATGCATATATATATACATATACATATATATATATATACATATATATATATATACATATATATATACATATACATGTACATATACATATACAAGTTATCATGAGCCACTCGCTACATGATAAAACTACTAAAACTACCGGACGAAGCCGCAGGCGCTCATTCGAATCATCTCAGATAACTCTCGAATAACGTTATCTTTCCATGATCGACTCAGCGTTAGCCGAGCTTAGCATAAGAACACGAATATGTTTAGCGTTAGTTAATAATTGGAACTCCTGCATTACGTGCGCACAAGTGCCGCGATATTGTTAGCAATTTTAAATATAACCTTTGCAAGCACAAGTGCTGCAATAGGAACAATAAAGTTAATTAAATAAGAATTAAATAATGAAAGAATTTAATTATATTCTTTACTGGCGCCCAACGTTTTTGGCAGTTTAATTAAAAACATAAAACCCACAAGGAGAAAACAACAAACAATACAAGGAAACTGTACAGAAAATTACACAATAGATAGTGCAAAGTGTTGTTGTTTCTTTTTTTTTTACATAAAAGCCAATAAAAAAATGCAAAGAACATTTGCGCAAGTGCATGGTGATTAAAAAAAAAGAAGAAAAAAAGGACAAACTGTACAGAAAATTAACACAATAGACAGTGCAAAGTGTTGTTGTTTTTACATAAAAGCAAAACGGTATCAGATCAATGCAAAGAACATTTGCATAAATGCAAAGTGTTTTAAAAAAAAAAGCAAACTGTACCCAAAACTAACACAATAGAGAATGCAAAGTTGTTGTTGTTTTTTTATAACAGCAGAAAAGTACCAAAGATTGTTGCAAAGAACAGTGCGCAAATGAAAGCTGAATAAAAAAAAAACGAACGGTATAGAAAACTAACACAATAGATAGTGCGCAAACGTAAAGTGTTGTTGTTTTTTTTTATATAAAAGCAAGACAAACTAATGCAAAGAACAGTGCCCAAATAAAGGGTGTTTTTAAACAAATGGTACCAAAAATTAATACAAGGGATATTGCGCAAATGTGGAAATTGGTTCATAGCAAAGCCATAAAAAGCCAACATTTGTTTTTTGTACCGGCCCAAATACTACGATACAAAAAGAGAGTTGGTAATTAATACCAACTGAACTCAAAGCTAAATTTTCACGCTATTATAGCGAGGTTAGACTTCACGTCTTCGGACAAGCGTCCAGTCTACTTGATAGAGCAGGAACTATCAACGCTAAGGCAAGGATCGATGTCTGTCATAGAATTTTACGATGAGGTGGACAAAAAATTATCCCTTCTTACAAATTATGTCTTACGAATTAGAATTGGCAAATGCCATTAATGAAAAATATAGAACAGACGCTTTGCGGGTATTCGTATCAGGGTTAAGGAGGCCTTTGTGCGATATATTGTTTTCGTCGTGCCCCAGCGACATGCCAACTGCATTAGCACTTGCACAGTAGGTGGATGCTAATCATGAACGTTGTATTTTTGCCACCAGTTTTGCAAATAGAGCGAATGAAAGAGACAGGAAATTTGGCAGCCAGTCGGGTACTTTCTCAAATAACACCGGAACAGTTAACTCAATAAATCCGCATTATACTATCAACAATCAGAGGCAGCGAAACCCATCAAAATAGTAGCCGATGGGGCCAACCACAAGCAGAGCCTATGGATGTAGATTCTAGCCTCTTTAAGACAAGTAACACAAATAATCAGAGTCATAACCAATGGCAAAACACAAAGAGACGAGCAAACTCTGATCGCCACACAGGACCTAAATTCCAGAGAATTAACCATATTTATTTGAAAGAAGCAGAAGCTAATTCCTCCTCAGAACCCTCATACGGGGAAGTAGCTGAAGCAGCAGTCGGGTTGGTGGAGGAGACAGAGGAGTTGAATTTTTTAGGGGAAACTCGATTTCCAGGACATTAGGGGCGAAACAGCTAAGATTTCTCGTCGACACTGGGGCATCAAAAAACTACATCAAACCTCTCTCGTGCCTCAAGGGATCAAGCCTCTTGATGTGCCATTTTCGGTAAGATCCATTCATGGACTTACCTACGTATTTTAGAAGTATAAAGTCAATTTATTCGGAGTAAACTCTGACTTTTTTATCTTACCAGATCTTAAATTATTCGACGGCATTGTGGAACTCGATTTGCTAAATCGAGTTAACGCCAACATTGATCTAAAAAAGAAGATAATAGAACATGATTTCGGCACTGAGTATTTACATTTCCTCGCCGGTGAGCCACGTACAGGTGGATGTTGAATCTGTTCCAGGTTTTGTTAAAGACCAATTTGGAAAGGTAATTAGCAGTTTGTCTGCGGTCTTTGCAGACCCAAATGAGGCTCTGCCCTTCAACTCGAATGTTGTGGGAACAATTCGTACCAAAGATCAATATCCAACTTACGCAATATTTTATCCTTACCCCCTCGGAGTAGCTGATTTTGTAAAGGCAAAGCCATCATTCGGCTTTCACGGTCACCATACAACAACCCTATCTGGGTGGTAGATAAAAAGGGTACGGATGAGAACGGAATTAAAAAGAAAAGATTGGTCATAGACTTTCGGAAATTTAATGACAAAACAATCGCAGACAGCTATCCTATTCCGAATGTAGAAGTCATTTTGTCCATTTTAGGCAATTCTAAATTTTTTACGACTTTGGGTTTCCACCAGATCAAACTGTTAGAAAGAGACAGCGAGAAGACCGCATTCTCCGTTTGTGGTGGAAAATATGAATTTTGCCGCCTACCCTTTGGGTTAAAAAATGCTCCGGGTATTTTCCAAAGGACAATTGATGATGTCCTCAGAGAGCACGTGGGTAAATATTGCTTCGTCTACATTGACGACGTCATAATTTTTTCAAAAAACCAGACTGACCATCTAAGGAATATAGAGCTCTGGGTGGAGCTTTGGGCTTTATGGTCACTGAAAATGGTGTTAAAACTTGTCAGAACAAAATTGAATCAATACAGAGTTTTCCCCAGCCCACAACCTTAAGAGGCCTGCGTTCATTCCCTGGAATGACAGGCTATTATAGATGTTTTATTAGAGACTCTGCAAATGTCGCGAAACCACTCACCAGCACACTCAGAGGTAAGCTCGGTAGAGTGTTAAGAACCCAGTCGAAAAAAATTAATATATCTCTAGATCGAGATCAGGTTCAGGCTTTTGAAAAATTGAAGCGAATACTGATATCGGAAGATGTTATGCTGGGTTACCCAGATTTTAAAAAATCTTTCGACCTTACGACGGACGCTTCTTCACATGCGCTGGGTGCGGTGTTATCCCAAGGGGGTCGTCCTTTAAAAATGATTTCGCAAACTTTGGAAAGGAGGGAGGAAAACTACGCCACAAATGAGCGGGAGTTGTTGGCCATTGTGTGGGCACTCCGTAAGCTCAGGCACTATCTATATGGTGTTAGGGAACTGAACATTTACACAGATCATCAACATCTAACTTTTGCGGTATCAGACCGCAACCCAAATGCTAAGATCAGGAGATGGAGGGCATTTATTGAGGAGTACAATGCAAAACTCTACTACAAACCGGGCAAAGACAACGTCGTCGCCGATGCCTTGTCACGCCAGTTTATAAATGCAATACAATCCGAACCTGAATCAGATGCTGTACCACAATCCGAACATGAATCGAATGCGGCCACCATTCACAGTGAGGAATCATTCACCTACACTATAGAAACTGTAGAAAAACCAGTTAACAGTTACAAGAACCAGTTTTTATTGGAGTTGGCAGAATTATCGTCTAAAAGATCCTTTGTTATCTTTGGTAATAAACTTCGACATATAATTACATTCGAGGACCTAGATAGCCTGTTTCGGATTTTACAAGAATCAGTCAAGCTAGACGGAGTAAATGCCATTTACTGTGACTTACCTACCTTAGCTAAGATTCAACATGATGTGGTGAAAACATTCCCAACAGGCACATTTCGCCACTCAATCCCAACGAGCAATTGGAAATTGTCAATCAAGAGCATAGTAGGGCACATCGTGAAAGTGTGAAACAGATTCTGAATGACTAATTTTTCCCAAAAATGGAAAAACATGCTAAGGAGGTTGCAGAGAACTGTCGTATCTGCTCAAAGGCTAAATACGAAAGGCACCCTGTGAAACATCGAATAGCTGTTAGATCGCCCCTGTTGCAGTTAGTTAACATGTTCCCAACTATAAAAACCATTTATTGTGACAATGAACGGTCACTTAATTCTGCAACAATTAGGGGTTGTCTAAAGAACAATTTTGATATATAAATGGCCAATGCTCCTCCAATGCATAGTATTTCAAACGGTCAGGTGGAACGATTCCATAGCACTCTTGGCGAATTGCAGAATACAATAAAACAATTCATTCGGTAACAAAACAGAAACCTTTTGACCTTTTCAATGCCAGTCCATCTAAAACCATAGAAATTTCCGAGAAGATTAAAAGTGCACAACAATCTACCATGAAAGTTCATAACGCCGAACGATTCGCTCAAACTTTTAAAATAGGGAATAGGGTGCTCATCAAATCCAACCGTCGCCTTGGAAACAAACTCACTCCGCGGTATTCAGAGGGTATCAATACAGAGGGTATAGGAAGACTTGGGTACCACTATTAGAGTCAACGGTAGAATAGTGCATAAGGATAACATTAGGAAAGCTAAATTTTAGTTTAACCGATTAATTTTCTTTAGTTTTACGGACAGCTACTAAAATAGACAAGTTTACCAATTATGGAATCGGAAGGCAGTGGTCAATTTACAAGTTCAGAAACAGCTGGAAGACATGACGCAATCAATAAATTAATTAAAGTACAAAACAATAAGCAAATTGATATATTGATCTCCTCTACGAGGCTCTTTTAACCAGAAACAAAGCAAAAATTAATGACAGATCAAGTAGTTCCATCAGTAAATTTGGCACATGTAGGGTTATTAAACCCTATGATTTTCAATTATGAAGAATTTAAATTATTATTATTATGAAAAATTTGCAATTTACAATATTTCAGCATTTGATTTGTTACTAGTATCTAAGTTTAAAATCGTTACAGTAAGGATTTAATTCTTGGTTAAGTACTCTAGACGTAAGATAGTATGTAATTGTATGCAGATCTTTCCAGTGGAACGCAACAGGGTAATTAACCTCCAAAACAATTTTGTCGCAGCTTGCGAAGACATCTCGTATTCTGTTTTCTGTGAATAACTACATGGCCAGCTAATGAGAAAACTGCGCGGGGATATCCAACCGGGTACTAGCATCACAACGATTGTTATCATCATGGCACTGTATCATCACCTCTCGACGCGACCGGTTGTGCATTCACTGAGCTCTGCTCAAATATTATTTTCTTTGTTTTTTTTTTTTATCAACAAAAAAGTATATAAAAATTGTTCTAACAAGTGTCTAAGTTGTCAGTGCAAAACACGAAAATTAATTAAACGCTTAAATACTTATTTTCGCGTTTTCATTTTCTCTTTTGAATGTATTTAAAATACATTCTTTTGTTTATTAAAATAACAAAATAAAAAGACGCAAAAAGCAATTAAAAAAAAAAAAAAACAACTAATGCGCCAAAAAGACGCACAGTCTAAACAAACTGTACAAGATGTGCGTAGATGAAATGCTTACTTCACATTTGTCCACACCGCTCCCCCACTCGACAAATCCAATACACTCTCTGCTGATCAAAAGATAAGAGCAAGGTCTTGTTCCCCGGCGATCAACTGCCCACCCAAAACGCAAGGTACTGAAGATATGCTAGGTAAAAGTGCAGTAAGTACAAACACAATCAACCACTCGTTTAATTTACCTCGGCTGCGACCACTCTCGCTAACAATGCCAATGCAACCAAATCTGCAAGAGCAAACACTACCACTCTCTTGGTCCGAACAATGCCCAACACCTACTCTTAAAATTAATAACTTTTCCCCATAACTTTAGACCGCTATATACAAATTAAGCGTAAACTAAGCCCATCTAACTCTAAAAGTGGTAATAAGCCCAAGATTAATCGTAACGACGATAAAAGCGCGGCCCAAACGCCTCTTCGAGGTAACAGATTTTCTATTTTAAGCGTAAGTGAAAATAGTGCATCAAACAACGCTGATGGAGTTATCCCAAAAGTCATCACCAAACCCCCGCCAATATATGTTCGTGAAAAAAAACTCGAATAGCCTTGTGAAAAACGTAGTGCAACTTATTGGTAATGGCAATTTTCAAATTTCATCGCTCAAAAGCGGAAATCTGCACGAAATAAAGCTACAAATTTACACAGAGCAAAACTATCGTGTAGTCTCAAAACATTTAACTGACTCAAAAGCAAACTTTTACACTTATCCGTTAAAAAGCTCTAAAGGTCTGCAAATTGTACTTAAAGGCATTGAATCAAGAATCATCGAATCACCCAATATACACCCTACAATATCTGCTCCACCGCAGAATAACTATGGAAGAGCCTCACAAACGGAACAACCCAACCTCAATGCACTAACTGCCAAGAATTCGGCCATACAAAAACGTATTGCACCCTACGTTCTGTATGCGTTGCCTGCGGAGATCTCCATGACACTGCTTCATGGCCCGCAAATAAAAAAGACACAAATGCAAAAAAATGCAGCAACTGCGGTGGTAACCACACGGCTAATTACAGGGGCTGCCCAGTTTTTAAGGAACTGAAAAGCCGCCTGAATCAGCGAATCGCTTCAACCCGCACTCGCCCCGAAAAGATAATAACACGCACCCCGCAGACCTATACCCTAGACACAACTAAACCCGGTATATCCTTTGCAAATGCATTGAAATTAGGATTAAACAATAGCACACAAAAAACTAATTCACAAGCCGTGCAGCATACGGTTCCCATCGACGTTCCAGCACAAACCCCGCCACAAATCATACCCCAAAATAGCATGGAAGCTATGAATGCATCAATGCAGCAAAGCATGATGGAATTCATAGCATTTATGCAAAACACTATACAACAACTTATGCAAAATCAAAACTCTTCTTAGTTGCAGGAGATTATAACGGGAAACACACCCATTTGGGATCACGGCTTTCAAATCCCAAAGGGAAACAGCTCTATAAAGCACTTTTAAACACTTAAAACAAGCTTGACTATGCCTCACCATGCAGTCCCACATACTGGCCAACAGATCCAATGAAAATACCGGATCTTATAGACTTTGCAATTACACGAAAAATCTCAATCAGATTAATTTCTGCAGAATCACTCGCAGATCTGTCATCGGATCAATCTTCCATAATTTTTAATCTATTGGAATACCCACAATACAAACGAAATCCCAGTTTTCTCAACGCTTACAATACGAATTGGCTTAAATACAAAAAATATATAAGAAGTCAGATTGAACTCAACCCTGGAATCAACTGCGAAATGGATATAGACAACTCTGTCAGTGCCCTTAACTCAATTCTCGCTGCTGCAGCAAAACACTCTACACCACAATTTAATTCACCCCTAACGACAAATCATAGCATAACAAATAGTCACATTGAACATCTGGTTGCAAAAAACGACGCCTAATAAGAGAATGGCAAAACTTGAGATCTCCAGCTGCAAAATTAAGGCTGAAAACAGCTACTTGTGAGCTGTCCACGGCCCTCAAAATTGAAGATTAGCTAGCCCAGAGAAGATACATCGAATGTCTCTCACCAAAAAACTAAATTTCTGTTATGGAAAGCTCGCGCTACTATTCAGCCACCCGCTGAGGTATCTAAAACCATTAGAGATAATACTGGCAAATCGGCTCGCAGTGATGAAGAAAAGGCTAACATTTTTGCAGCACATCTTAAAAATGTATTTCAGCCAAACCCGTCGACAAACGGTTTCGCTCTTCCTCCATATCCGGATAGGAACTATTCAGCACCCCTCCGAATACACACACATGAAGTAAAAAACATCATAAAAATCAACTAAACCCAAAAAAGGCTGCAGGTCATGATCTTATTTCTCCAAAAATGATCGTGGAACTCTCCAGTCCAGCTATTAATTATATTACCAAACTTTTCAATGCCATTCTAATAAGTGGTTATTTCCCCACCCAGTGGAAAAAATCAATCATTGTCATGATCCCGAAGCCCGGTAAGGATAAAGCTCAGGTGGCGTCATATAGACCCATAAGTCTTCTATCATGTCTGTCCAAGCTCTTTGAAAAGATTTTTCTCACAAAAATAAGCCTGTACACTCAAAATATCATCCCTACCCATCAATTCGGTTTTCGCGAAAAGCATGGCACCATTGAACAAGTCAATCGTATTTCCTCAGAGATTCGAACTGCGTTTGAGCACCGTGAATACTACTCCGCAATCTTTCTCGATATTGCCCAAGCGTTTGATAGAGTTTGGCTCGAGGGGCTTAGGTACAAAATTAATGTGTTGCTCCCACAAAATAATCACAAGGTTCTTGAGTCGTATCTCAGCGAAAGAACCTTCTTTGTGCGACAAAATGATTTTCTAACAGTAGAGTCGGAAATCAAAGCTGGTGTGCCCAAGGTAGCGTACTCGGTCCCATGCTATATGTGCTATACACATCAGATATCTCAATTAACCACAACCTCACAACATCAACATTTGCTGATGATAATGCAATATTAAGCAGGTCCCGATGTCCAATACAAGCAACAAATCGATTTGCAAATCACCTCACCCATCTCGAAGAGTGGCTGGGCAACTGGCGGTTAAAAGTCGATGAACAAAAAAGTAAACACGTTACATTCACGCTCAATAGAGGTACTTGCCCTACGCTAACTGAACAATATTACGATTCCACAGGCCAATGAGGTCGTGCATCTCGGCATCCATCTCGAAAGACGACTCACATACCGTAAACACATTGAAGCGAAGAAAACACAAATTAAGCTGAAGGCCAACTCCCTACACTGGCTTACTAATTATTACCCTTAAGTCTGGATTGCAAGGTGTTGCTTTACAAAACAGTAATAAAGCCTATTTGGACGTACGGATCCCAGCTATGGGGCAATGCAAGCGCCAGCAATGTGGAAATAATTCAAAGAGCTCAATCTAAAATTCTTAGAACAATAACTGGTGCACCATGGTACATTCGAAACGATTGTATTCACAGAGATCTGAATATCCCAACTGTGCAGTCTGAAATAGCTCGAACAAAGCGAAACTATTCTCAAAAATTTGACTATCACCCAAACCCGCTCGCAAGAGCTCTGACTCAACAAAATAACACAACGCGACTCAGGAGAATGACCTCCCAAGCTCAGTGTTAAATTCTTAGAGCCGCTGTAAATTACTTGCCTCCATCTGGATGGCTAGTACATATTATAAGTTTAGATTTAAGAATTTATTGTTTATTATTGTTAGTCCTAAGAAAAGGAGATTCGATCAATAAGAAAAAAAGTAGAAAAAAAAATGGCAATAATTACTGCAGCTATGATGAAGACTTGCGCTTATGTCATCAACGCAATCCAAGTTTGGCATTGACAACAGAGGTCAAATGAACCGTCTCGTTAAACAACATGAGATCCCGGGACGTGCCTCTTAAAGAGGGGGAGTAGTTATCATGTGCCACTCGCTACATGATAAAACTACTAAAACTACCGGACGAAGCCGCAGGCGCTCATTCGAATCATCTCAGATAACTCTCGAATAACGTTATCTTTCCATGATCGACTCAGTGACAGCGACAACAACAGTGACAGCAACAGCGTTAGCCGAGCTTAGCATAAGAACACGAATATGTTCAGCGTTAGTTATTAATTGGAACTCCTGCATTACGTGCGCACAAGTGCCGCGATATTGTTAGCATTTTTAAATATAACCTTTGCATGCACAAGTGCTGCAATAGGAACAATAAAGTTAATTAAATAAGAAGAAAATTACATAAAATCACTCATCAACCAGCAACATTTCACTTCTCACCATGAAACATCAAATTGGTACAAATTAGTTAACACTAAGAGACTTACAACTAAACATTACCTGACTCTACTTCCTCCCGATGAATTCAGAAGACTAGATGTAATAAAATATATCAGACTTCGCCTTGGTCATACCAAAGTAATACACGGATACTTGTGCAAAATAGCTCAGCCTATTCCATATTGCTCTTGTGTTGTCAACCATAACCTGAATCTTCAGCATTTTCTAAGTGAATGTCCAAAAACTCAACCAATCCGTGAACTATACTTCCCAAACGGTAATCCACTTCGCGCACTAACTAATCCAACTAGCAATAATATAAGACTTATTCTACAGTTTTTAAGAAAAATCATTTGTACAATCTAATTTAAGTTAACACTATTATATAAATCGCTGTTAATATTGTAAATATTGTAAACATTATTGATCCATGATTAATACATTCATATATGTATGAGGAGGCATTCTCTGAAAAAAATGCCACTTAAAAAAAAAAGTTCTCCATTTTTTCTGTCAATTATATATCTAGTAGTATATGTGAAAATTAAAAAAAAAATATGATTTTAGGTCCGTGTATGGCAGGGTTACCATACTGTCAGGGTTCAAACTTTTTTGCAACAAAATTTTCGCTTCTCCATAACTTTTATACGAATGAAAGGATTTTAAAAAACCAAGAGACTTTTTGTGCACAATTTCTTAAACTTTAAAACTGTGTATCGTACAAATTTAAAAAATTTATATTTCATAGAAAAAATTTAAAAAAAAAAGTTTGTTTGAAATTTTAACCCTTTATGCCCCCTTCGATTTTTTTTTTAAATATCTCAAAATGTTCCTTATTTCATCACCTTTCTTCGCCCCAAAGGGCAATTTGGGCCAACAATATTTGTATGAGTTACAAATCAAAAAGTAGCGCAGCGCATTCGATATAATTTTTAGTCCGAAACTAAGAATGATATGCTCCATGCATCGATTAGAGGTAGAGTAATGACATTTGATATAATGGTAATGGGTAATTTTAATGAGTAATAGTAATGGGTAATGGTTAGGTCCATTAGACAAGTGTAAAGAGTTTGGCTTTACTGGCCGTGTGCCAAGCGGGCGGGGTCCTACTACATGTTGCTACGTGGTCTAATAAAAGAGAATCACAAAGGGTTTCGCGCGCGGGGTCAACTAAAAATCGTAGCAAGCCATTATAAATCTAATATTGTAAAATTCGGCTTGAAGATTTCATTCTCGGTGCTACCTCAACTCAACAATATATATGTATATATGTATATATATATAAATATATATATATATAAAATATATATATATATATATATATATATATATAAATATATATATATATATATATATATATATATATATATATATATATATATATATATATATATATATATAAATATATATATATATAATTTATTGTTTCTGCTGCTGCTCCGAACAAATGACAAATACGATATTTAATATGATGTCAACTATTTTCACAAAATTATGCAATCAAGCCTCAGAATAGTTATATGGAATGCTAACGGCCTTGCTAGACATGTGAAAATGCTGAAAATTTTCTTATAACCAATAATGTAGACATAATGTTGGTCTCTGAGACACATTTTAATAGTAAATCCTTTTTCAAAATAAAAAACTTTGATCTCATATTAGCCAATGTGCCTGGTGACAGATTCAGTTTAAAATATGAAGAGTTGGCTCCAGTTATAACACCTGAAATACAAGCAGCATCAGTTAAAATGAAATCTACTCAAGGTGACCTTACTGTGACTGCAATATACATTCCACCACGTTTCATTCCTTAATACCAGGATTTTAAAAACTTTTTCAACGAGCTAGGCACGAATTTTTTTTAATATAGAAATAAAACACTTCTTGAAAAAAAGAAGAATTCGTAGAAGATACAAATTAAGTCGCAGTCCAGCTGCTAAAACTGAACATAATACGGTTACAAAGCATCTAAAAAGCTCATTATAGACAAAAAGATTGAGACTACATCAAACCTCCTGATGAACCTTGATGCAAGTAAAAATAAATAACAGAACTTGTGGAAAACAACCAAATATTTGAAGCACCTTTGTCAAGTTCTAATAAAAAATATAAATAATGTTTGGTGTAGAAGAAATTCGCAAATTTGCTTTGCATCTGGCGGTACGTTTAATCCGTTCAATTTTATTCAACCTGCTGATTTAGAGGAAATAGTAGATTTTTAAATTTCTTTTTGCCAAATGGATCCACCAATCAAACCTATTACGTTTCACGAGGTGGAAGAGGAAATAAAAGCCCTAAAAACTGCCAAATCACCAGGTTATGATAACGTTGACGGAAGAGTAGCAAAATCGTTACCGCTCAAAGGGGTTTTACTGCTAGTATTAATATATACCTGCATTTTAAGGCTCAACCATTTTCCATCTCAATTAAAATGTGCGCAAATTATAATGCCATTGAAGCCTTACAAAACTGAAATACGATAACATCATACATGCCGATTAGCCTTCTGCCAGAGTTTTTCAAAACATTCGAGCGAATATTCCAAAGAAGACTGCTGCCAGTGCTAGATAAGCATAGTATCATCCCAGAGCATCAATTTGGCATCAGAAAGGAACATGGTACAACAGAGCAATGTCATCGAGTAGTGAAACTATAACGAATGTATATGAACACAAACTCTGCTGTTTTTTAGACGTCAAACAAGCACTTGATCGGGTTTGGCATACTCGTCTTAAATACCAATTCAAAAAGCTTTTGCCAGCACCTTTTTATCTACTGCTAAAAGATTACCTCGGAAACCGCATTTTTTATGTTAAAGTTAACTACTGCAGGACCAATTAGATGCCATTGGAAATTGTTTTAATAAATGGAATATTTGCGTCCACGCTGAAAAATCTTCCCATGTGATGTTAATTTAAGAAGAGTGAACTGTCCAAACGTTTTATGTGTGGTTTCATTTAGAAAGGCGTCCAACTTATAAACAACATAATCTTGCTAAAAAACGCTTGCGTAGAAATAAAATTAGAAACAAATACTGGCTTCTTAGATAGCATAGCAAGCTCAGCTTATACAACAAGGTACATTTGTACAAAACTATGTTGAAACCAATTTGGACATATGGCGCGCAAATATGGGAAACTGCACCCAATTCCAATATAGAAATATTGCAGAGATACCAGTCTCAAATACTGCGAATGATTACTGGAGCGCCTTGCTATGTAAGCAATAAAACTTTACACAACGACTTTAACGTACCAACTATCAAAGAAGAAATAACTAGAATCAGCCAAAGATACGCTCGTAGACTGGAATGTCACCCAAATTATCTCGCTATTAATCTATTGAACAATAGTTTAACTCTTAGCAGATACCATCCGCTAGATATACCTAGTCGAACTTAAGATTATTTTAGGTGAAAAATAAACAAAAATGTCATTTTAAGTCAAACTATTTATTTATTTCCCCTTTTGGAGCAGATTGTAAATAAAAGAAAAAAAATAGTCGCTAATGGCCGCTATCATTGCAACTGCACAAACTCAAAAATAAAATGCGGCGCCACATACCAGTTGGCCTTAAGATCACTGCAGGTTATGAGTTTATTTGTATTTAATATTTAGCGATGACGATCGATATCACTCAATTTAGCTCTCTGGAATATGCACATATATACACATTCATATTTACAACTACATTTTGCAGAGCACGAGCTAATCGAATCGGAGGATCATGTTGAAGTCAATGGAATTATATTCAACAAGCCATTTGTAGAGAAACCCGTTTCAGCTGAGGATCACAATATTTACATATATTATCCGACATCAGCTGGTGGAGGCAGCCAGCGCTTGTTTCGAAAGGTTAATATTCCAAGTCGTATTTGTAAGCGCTACAATGAAGTTTTTCGACAAAACCGGGAAAGGTACTATTTTTGTATGGCTCTGTGCAATTAAGTTTTTCTTTTTTACAGATCGGCAGTCGTAGCAGTGTATACTCGCCGGAATCCCGTGTGCGAAAGACTGGATCGTTTATATATGAAGATTTTATGCCAACAGATGGTATGTAGCTAGCACATTGTCGTTATATTTAATAATCACAAAACTATTTCACTTACTTATGCCACATTAGTTTTATTGTATGGCAGAGTTCTTGTGTTTTATTACCTCTCGGTGGCATGAAATATAAACATTCTAAGACTAAGTTGCTCACTGAACATCTATTTTCTAACTTATCACTAAAATAGGAGGGAAGTTACGACCAATTAGACCCGTTGGAGGATTTTTGTTAAGTCGCCCAGTTGGCCGACTGTGTCCAACTCACAGCCATGGAGTGTTGCAAGCAATCGCAATTACAAATCATAGGATAAAAATGAAATTACAATTTATTGACGTTCAGAGTTAAGGATGGATTGTTTTGTATAGTTTAAAGAAGAATTGTAGGAGAATAGATGACAAAATTTGTTATAGGTATAGCAGAGAGACCGAACTGAATCGTAGCAAGAATAGTTTGTTGTGCAAAATGACAACCATTAAGGCACATAGTTTCGCGTGAAGCGAGAGGGAACATTTAAAGATAAAGATTGAAGTTAATAAGTAGAATCGACTTCCCCCCAAAGAATCTTGTGATGGAAAACGACAGAGAGCATTGACCGTCGAGCAGATAGATCAATTAGTTTCAATCGATCAACATATGGAGGGAGATGTATATCAGAAGCCCAATTGTTGTTTCTGAGCGCAAATAACAAAAACTGTTTTTGAACAGACTCGGAACGATCTTGGTGAATTACATAATGTGGATTCCAAGCACATGATGCAAATTACAAGATCGGACGAACAAGTTATGTGTATAGAAGTTTAGTAGTATAAGGGTCATTAAATTCCTTAGACCACCGCTTAGTAAAGCCAAGAACACCTTTAGCTTTATTAACCATACACACAATATGATTGTTTTAGCTTAATTTAGGGTCCATAAGGATCCCTAAATCATTTATACAAATTCCTCTACTAAGGTTATGCACACCCAGAAAATAGGTTATGATATTATGTTTTCTGCAATGGAATGTCACGCATTTACATTTAGAAATGTTCAAATTAAGAAAGTTTGTTAAACACCAAGTGTATAACGAATTCAAATCTGCTTGTAATAAATAGACTTTGTTAGGAAGCATCAGAATATAACACACATAGTTTGACACCATCCGCATACATCAATACATGAGCATGATTTATTGCTAAAGATCATTTATGAACAAAACAAAGAGCAATGGCCCAAGATGACTTTATTGTGAAACACCAGAAGAAACAATAATAGATATAGACAAACTATTGTTAAATAATACTTTTTGAGATCTACCTACAAGGTAGGATTGTATCCAATTAAATAAAGAGCGTGGAAATCCTAAAGCTTTCAGTGTATGTATGTATAAGGTGACTATGACATACACTGTCAAAAGCTTTGCTAAAATCCATGTTAATAACATCGGTCTGTCGGCCAGATACAAAACCTTTATTTACGATAGAAGTGAATCCTAAAAGAGTGGTACAAATGGATCTGACTTTAATATTATAAATATAAAAAGAAACTAAATATACCTTCAAGGCTAAAGAAGATAGGACCTTTAAAGTCATTCTCTGGAATATGCATCCTTCAGCTTACACTGAAGAAATAAAAACTGAGCTCCAAGAACTAGGCCAAACAGTTGTAAATATATATAAGCTTTGCACAAATGGCTAAAAATAGCAGAACGAAATCGGACGACTACCCAGCGCTGACTTCGATTCGTCAAAGTAATCCAGTTTCTAGGTTTACATATAATACTAATAAAAACTAACCCAACCTTCAACCGTCACTCCAATACCCACTATCCCAATTTCCAACTCTCAAAATGCCTTACTGACTCAACAAATTAACGAAAATAATGACATGCAAGAACTAAAAACTATGATGACACACGTAATGCAACAAATGTCAGCCATACTAAATGTAGTCACACTCCTAGTTTCGAAACTCAACTCGCAGGCATGGACTCAGATAGTCTACGAATAATTTTCTGGAATGCAAATGGGCTAACGCAACACGCTCTGGAGCTAAAGCAATTTTTATATGAAAATATCATTGATCTGGCACTGATCTCAGAAACTCATCTCACATCCAAACATTTCCTAAGGATCACAGGATACACATTATACAATACAAATCACCCAGACGGAACTGGTCATGGGGGATCGGCAATTATTACAAAGAATAAAATAAAATAATTGAAAATTATAGCTATGACAATATTCAAGCTACTATTATTCATTGTCCTCCTAGACACAAAATAACTTTGGAACAGTACAACAATTACTTTAAATCCTTAGGGCCAAGATTCATAGCTGTAGATGATTTTAACGCAAAGCATATGGCATGGGGCTCGCGGCTTACAAATAAAAAAGGTGACAGACTTCTACAATCTATTGAAACAAATATCTGTAAACACCTTTCCACTGGAGAGCCTACATACTGGCCAACAGACTCAAACAACGTACCAGATCTTATTGACTTTTATGTTATCAAAAACATAAATATAAATCATTTTATTATTAAATCCCGTTTTTAGCTGTCTTCTGATCACTCTCCAATTCAGCTTGATTACCTGACTACACTTGCAACAAACAAGCTCACGCCAACCCTTTATAATTCAAAAACTGATTGGCAAACATATAAACAGTTTCTAAATATACATTTACGATCGGACAAATCACAAAAATCGTCATATGATATAGAAAGTTACGTGATATATTTTAATGATGCTGTAGCTGAAGCGGTGCTGATTTCAACTCCGGATTTTATTCGAAAAGAAGCTTTGCAATTCACACCTCCGTCAATTCGCCAACAAATTGAGAAAAAAAAGAAAACTACGAAAAATCTAGCAAAGTACAAGATGCCTCGAAGACAAAACGAAGCTTAATCAAGCAACTAAGCACCTAAAAATGTTCTTTGTAAAAATACTAACAAATATTTAGAAAGTTATCTAACCCATCTGACCCCAAATTCAGATACTAATTTCTCCCTTTGGAAGGCTACAAAAAATTAAGACGAACCACAATGCGAAATACCCCATTAAAAAAGGCAGATGGTAGCTGGACAAAAACAGAGTTTGAAAAGTTCTCACTTCTAGCTCACTTTTTTCAAAACACATTTAAGAATGACCCACAAAACTGTGAACATATGTCAGAAAATTGAAGCAGTTCAATTCGTTACATTCCAATCCGGTTCGTATCTGCTAAGGAAATCAAAATAATTATTGACAAAATCAACACAAAGAAATCCTCGGCAGCTTCCTATCGACCGATAAGTCTTTTGCCGATTTTATCAAAGGTGTTTGGAAGAATATTTAATAGCAGACTGCAACCCATACTTGACAATAGTTACGTTATACCTGACCATCAATTTGGATTCCGAAAACACCATTCCACAATTGAACAAATACATAAAATAGTTAACAAAATATCTACAGACCTTGATGACAAGAAATATTGTATAGGAGTTTTTCTCGATGTCGAGAAGGCATTTAAAAAGGTATGAGGGATTGTTATTCAAACTTCAATCTCTCCTTCCGCAGGATTTTTATCTTTTGCTAAAAAGTTATGTATCAGATAGCCACTTTTATGTAAAAGTCAAAGACGCTTTCTCGTCAATCAGACAAATGAATGCTGGAGTACCCCAAGGGAGTGTATTAGGACCCCTTTTATATGTTCTTTATACTCAAGATATACCACACCCGAATAATTGCTACTTTTGCAGACGACACAGTCCTGCTCTCTGCTCATAACGATTTATCTCTAGCTTCTAGAAACCTTCAAGGTACTCTTGATACTACAAATACTTGGTTTAAAAATTGGGCTATAAAAATGAATGCAAGCAAGACCACCCAAGAAATATTTACAACAAAACGTGATTTCGTGCCCATTCCCCTAAAAATTAACAATGTTGACATACCCATTGAAAAATCAACAAAATATTTAGGAAAAAATTTAGACAGTTAACTGACTTGGAAACTACATATTGAGAAAAAACGAAACCAAATAAAAGAGAAATGCCGACAATTGTACTGGCTTATGAACAAGAAGTCAAAGCTATCGATGTTTAACAGAATATTATTATATAAAAGCATTATCAAACCTATCTGGACTTACGGTCTCCAGATATGGGGCACATATAAAACATCGAACACTGATATTATTCAACGGCAACAGTCAAAAATACTTCGACAAATTACAGGAGCTGATTGGTTTATTTCTAATGCAGATATAAACCGAGACCTCAACATGCGCACAATGAAAGAGGAAGAGCAGCAAGCAGAATACATCACATCAGAATTATGGCTCATTCCAACAACGAGTTAAACAATATACCCTTCCTGGAACTCACAACTAGAAGACGTCTTAAGAGGATACGACCAGTGGACTTACTTATTAGTATTAATCTGGTCATTACTTTGTAAAATTTATTTGTTGCAAGGGTATTTATGTTACTCTACCTACAGTGAACGTTACGGTATCTCGCGAAGAGTGGGGTAGCCGTAAATATTAGCAGTCTGTATTGGATGCATAAATTCCTGCATTACATATTCTAGTCCTAATATTATTATAACTTAAAGAAATTGTTCTTTTGTTAACTATTTCATCCCTTAAATATTATTTTAAAGTGAACTAGGTGTCTTTTGGACAGACGTATAAAACAATGGAAAATAAAAAAAAAAAAAAAAAAAAAAATTTATTTAGCAATACCTTTACAATTCGAGACATCAGATTTACTGCTCTTCTTGTGTATTGGCAGAATAAACGATTGTTTTCAAAGAGCTGGACATATGCTTTGATTTATAGAAAGTTTAAAAAGAAAAGAAAAACGAGCACAAAGAGAGCTGGCACAATATTTTAGTATACAACTAGGAATATTATCAGAATTAATAGATTATTATATTTAATAGATTATATTTAAAAGATTATAAACATGTTAGCACATTAGACATGCAAATTATGGTATATGATATAGTCATAAAAAAGGATGCTATAGAGATAAAATACATTTAGAAGAAAAACTGGTGTAGATTGAATGAAAGAAAGAAGAAAACAAATCTGAAATCAGAGAATGCTTCACTACTATCAAGACCAAAGTTCGAAGCGTAAGCCGAATTTCTACGCTTGATAACATAGCTACAGAAGTGCTTTTGCATTATTGCGAACATTATTTTTAGCTCGTTCTTTAATGAGTTAAATTTAGAGCCTGCAAGCAACGAAAATTTACTTAATTAAATGGCCTTCCGCCGTCTTTCGGCCATGGCCGCATTTAGGAAGGCGCGCCAGATTCCATATTCTTGAGCGCGCTGGCGCCAGTCGTTTTAAATGTCAAATACGAAGAGATCTCTACATACATGGTCATTCCAGCGAGTGCCCGGTCGTCCTCTATTTCGTCGTCCACCAATCAAGTTTGGCCCCCCATGTAAACCATGAGTGCTGAAGCTCTTTGATCCATCCGAATGAGGTGTCCAGCCCAGTACAGCCGCTGGAATATTATGCGCTGGACTATGTCAACCTCATCGAAAAGCTCGTACAGCTCGCGGTTCATACGGGACCTAAACACGTCGTCGCTATTCAGTAGGACTAGGAGTATCAGCGTCTTATAGATCTTGATTTTCGTCTTTCCAGAGAGGGATTTACTTCTTATTTGCTTGTTCAGCCCAAAAAATCATCTGTTTGCAAGCGTGATTATTCGCCTGATCTCCAGACTGACATCGTTGTTACTGGTTATCTCTGTTCCAAGATAGACGAAGTTTTCTACAATACTGAAGTTGAAATTCTCCATCGTCACTGACCGTCCGCGACGCGATGACGGAATGCGTCCTCATTCAGTACTAAAGGAAAAGGACAAATCCAAAAGACTATCTAGGATCTCATTATTAGCAGATAATATTAATATAGTCGGTAGTTTCCGCTGATTTCAACTATTCAAGAACCGTTGGTACTCTTAAGTCATGGTGGATTATAGCATTGTTTACATACCATGGAGTGGAGCATTTATGCAAAGGCGGAGAAATTTGAACTGAAACTGTTGAAGGAATTCCAGATTGGTCCTGGATGCAGAGCCATACATTTGAATTCCATAAGTCCATATTGGTTTTAAAACTGCTTTATAAATAAGTATTTTATTTTCTGTTGAGACAGATGAGTGATGCCCAAAAAGCCAATAAAGCGGTTAAAGGTAAGCCGCCGGATACTCATCCCTAGATATTTAGCTTTATCTGCTTGCTGTAGTTGACAGTTGTTTATGTAGACTGGTGGACATGTGCCTCTCCTAAGAGTGAACGTTACTTGCACAGATATTTGTGCGTACATTTTAATTCGCCATGTATCTAGCCACTTGCTTATGGTTCTTAGGTTAGCTTGCATTGGATCTACGTTTTTTGCCATGATTACAGATTCATCTGCAAAAGTAGCTGTTTATGTATGTTCTGACAGAGGTAAGTCCGCTTTGAACAATGTATATACCACTGGACCCAGGACACTGCCTTGCGGTTCCCCGGAGTTTATTTCCTCCAGATCTGTTAATACGTCATTAACTTTAACCACAAAGTATCTATCCTCCAAATATGACTTTAAAATGTTGTATGCGTGGTGAGGGAGAGACCGTTTGAGTTTATAGAGCAGGCCAGGATGCCACACCTTATCAAAGGCTTGTGATACATCTAGAAAAGCAGCTGTGCAGTATTCTTTTCGTTCCAGAGTAGTTCTCGCATTTGTATAGACTCTATTAACTTGTTCAATTGTTGAGTGATACCGGCGGAATCCAAACTGATGCGAAGGTATGAGTTGCTTCCTCTCAATGATTGGCCTAAGCCTTGTAAGCAAAAGTCTTTCAAATACTTTAGACAAGACTGGTAGTAGACTTATCGGCCTGTACGAAGATACCGATTCTAAAGGTTTGCCTGGTTTTAGAATGAGGATAATCTGCGCTATTTTCCACTGGCCTGTAAAGTTCTCGCAAAGCAAGATAGAGTTAAATAACTGCGTTATAACTCTATATCCACATTCTGGAAGTTCCTTAAGGACACGGTTTAAATACGGAAGACAGATGCTCAGCAAAGGTTTCTGCTTTATCCTGCGCATTCCTTGCCCAATCTCCAGTTCTCTTTTTAATTGGGGGCACATAAGAAATAGGTTGACCAAAGTTTTTTGTGGCTTTCCAGAGTGAGTAAATAGTCGCTTTTGTAGGTGATAAGCCAACAAGATATCTGGTGAGCTCAGCATTGTTCTTATCCTTTAGAATTACTTTCAACCTTTTCGCGGCTTGATTGAAGCGTCTCTTGTCGTTGTAAGTTCGTGTGAACTGCTATATTTTTCTTAATTTTCGTTTTTCCCTAAGTAGTAACGATATATCTATCTATCTATATTTAAATGTTTATTTAAATAAGGTTCTATCGTAGTAGATTGCCAAGCTGCTTGCTGAATTGCTTTGTTAAAATTCTCTAGCGCAAACTCGATTTCCTTTGCAGATTTTAGAGGTAAATTTGTGTCTAATGTTTCATATACAATGTACCTAAAATGTCCCCAGCTTGTTCTTTTATTATAGAGTTTTGCAGCATGAATGATTTGCTCTGCTTCAATATTAATTGTAGCGATGATAGGCGTATGATCTGATGACAGTTCTAAGCAAGACTCTGCAGCAATGTGGTGTTTTGGTATTGCTTTAATTAAAAAGAAACCAATAACATCCGGTATTTTATTTATATCGCTAGGCCAATAAGTTGGTTCACCTGTAGATACGTGAGTCGTGTGGGAGAGTTGCATCGCTCTAAACAGTTCTCTTCCTCTGGGCGTAATCAGGCGAGAGCCCCATTGAGTGTTTTTTGCATTATAGTCACCGCCAACTATGTACCTTGCCCCTAGTGTAGAAAAGAAATCTTCAAATTGGTTGCATTTTATTGTCTGGCTAGGTGGACAGTAAACTGAAGCTACTGTGAGTGGCTGTTGTTGATCCGTAACTAATATTTTTGTTGCTTGAAAATAGCTCGTTCGATACTCTTCAAGAACAGAATATTTTATTTTTTTGTTGACTATAATCGCGGTTCCTCCACGGGTAGTACCAGCAGGATGAGTATAGACTGAATACTTGGGGATACGAAAAACGCTTTTGTTTGTGCAATGAGTTTCTGGGATCAACATTATGTCATTGTCTTTGTCTGCCAAGAATGTTGTTAGTTCTTGTATATGTTGGGCAAGCCCATTTGCATTCCAGCATGCGATTTTTATAATTTACAAAGATTTGCAATGACTGATGTTAACAATTTAAGCACAGCACCCATTTGTTCCATTAGTGTTTTCATCATTTGTTTGACGTCATTTATGTCATTGTTTTGTGTTGAGGAGGGAATACACGGTGTATTGGGTTCTTGAGTTGGGCCGCTTAAGTTAGTGCCTGCATTGTTTTTTTAGTACATCCGAGTAGGATTTGGGAGGACTGGAAGTTGGTATGAAATTTTTAGCTTCCCTATGCCGGAGTGCATCTGAATAGGATTTAGGAGGAGTGGGGGTTGATATGACATTTTTAACTTCCCTAGGCCGGAGTGCTGGAAACATTTTTGGCTGTAGTTTCTTGTACATAGTACAGCCCTTATAATTTGCTGGATGGTTACCATCACAGAGCACACAACGAACTCCATCTGACTTTACGAGGGCATGCAGATGTAGAGTAGTTTTCAGTACACTTAACACACCGAGGGCTTCGGTTGCAATAATGCTTAGTGTGTCCATAACGTTGACATCGAGTGCACTGAGGTTGTTCTCGTTTTTTTCTTGGGGGCTCAAATGTTATTTTTGTAGACAAAAGTGAACTGCAGTTATGAATGAAAGTTTCTTTTATCTGGTTTTAGAGAGAGATTGAAGAGGGATAGTGTTTTTTTTGTGACAGCCTGTCTGATGTTGTGTACATTCTCTACTGTAAAGCCAAGCTCATTAATAGCCTCTTGTATCTCTTCAATAGGGGTGGAGTAGTGTATTCCTTTAAGGACTACATTAAAGCTTCGTTCCTGCTTCAGCTTGTATGTATGAAACTCGTTGTTTCGCTCAGTTAATGCTTTTGTAATTAATGAGTATTTTTCAGGCGTTTTTGGTTGGATTTTTACTTCATTGCCATTCAAAATTTTTAGCTCATATTCATTATATGCAATTTGCTGCAATAATGATTTTAATGGGTTAATGTTGCTCAATCCGTAAACAAATATTGGTGGTGGTTTAGGCACTTTGGGTTCAGGCTGGTCCAGCAGAGCGTACCTATTTTTGCTGATTGGGTTTGGCGTTGAAAACCAGTATTCATCAATTTTTGATTGCTTTGATATAAGCGTTTAACATTAACAGCCTAAGAGGATGATGAACTGTTAGTTACTGGCAACATTTTGTTCGTTGCTGACATCATGTTGGTGGCTGCTGGGATCATGTTGTTTGTTGCTGTGTTCCAGATGTTTCGGAGTTTTTATTGCACTGAGCGTGAACGACGGTGGTTTCGTTGTAGGTGTTGGACATTGAGAGGCCCAAGAGAGACCTTCCGAAAGCGCTGAGAGAGGATTTGGCGCAGATGTTTCGTTCTTATTCACGAGAGAAGAAGATGGAATAATGTTTGTTGCGATCGTACTCATATTGGTTAGAATAGTGGTTCGGTGTGTGGAGAGGGAATCCGTTTGGTCTGCACTTGTATTGTTTATGTTGCCAGGCACAAATGGGGATGTTGTTGTTTTCGGCGCTGTTTGCGTTTTTGTTGGCGTTTGATTTAAAGTCATTATTTTTTGAATTTTGATTTAGTTGTAGGCGTTGGGCTTTCGCACAAAACATGCTTAAGGCAACTGCCCAAAACTAGGCAAGCTAGATACACAAAACTAAGTATTTTAATTATGTTCTAAAACAAACAATTGAGCGGTCTCTACGGAGCAGCTTGAGGCAACATGCTACCGCGACGGCTACTTGTTGCGAACGAGTGATATATGAGCACGTAATGTGTATGTTTAAATCAAAGAATGAAACTTTAACAAATATAAACTCGATAGACACGTCGGAGATGCAAATTTTTTCAGTCAACAGAGATTATTTGACTGATATTAGACCTATTATGGCGATCTTTCTTAAATGAAACTAAGTTCTCACAGAATAATAAACAAGTCAGGACATGTGGTTGAAGCCATGTTTCCGTGAAAACAATAACGTCAGCAGTAGCGGGTAAACTATTAAGTTAAGTTTTTAGAACTCTCACATTTTGATAGTGAATAAGAAAAAAAAGAAAACTTAGTTTTTTGACAATTTAGAAGAAGAAGTACTGGGCAATTCAACAGCGCTTTGCTGTGAAGCACGTTTATTTTTATATATATGTAATAATAATATTTATTATTATGGTTTTAATTATTAGGCTTATTAATCTTAGTTTGCAAATAGTTTAACGTATTTACAATGTAGTTTAGTTGAACGGCTTCGACTGCTGCGCGATTGCTTGATGCTGCTGCACCACAACTGATCTACGATCCGACTGCGTAACAATTGAATTACGACTCGACTGCATAACAAATGCTGACTCCGCTCCTTCTACTCAGTGTTGATCGACTGTGCTGTTGCTTTATCTGTTGCTGCCTACGCCGCGTTTCACCACATAACCGCTTAACCATGTTACATTCGGCCATTCTGCTTCTGGTCATCTGTCTCAGATGACAACAGCTCCTCATTTGCTTCAACGTATTTCCAAAGATGTCTGCTCTTGCACAAGTTAAATTAGGCCCTTCAACGTTAGCCATCTTTTTCATTTCATAACGGTTGTTGCACTTTAATTTTGTGACTTCATACGTGCCTAGAAAGGCCAACTTCTTGCGTTTACGTCTTCTGTCATAGTTTTTTTTATATTCACCTTGTCCATCTATTCTCTTGCCTCTTCTTCAATTTTTGGCCTTTCTTCGTCGAATTTTTTCAACTCTTGAACTTGCTTTTCTGCGGCTGTATGATTGTATTTTTCTCTCGATTGGTTTCCTTGGTTTCGCTTGTGTGTTCACCAACATTATCATCGTCAAATTCGTCAAAGTTCATAACTATTTGCTCTTTAGAACGAACCATCAACAGCTGAACCAACATCCAAATTTACATCATCAACAACAACAACTGAAAAAATTTCAAGATTTTTTGCAAGTGAATGTTCTTTTTAAACAACGTTTAAACGATATTAAACAATATTGAAACTAATAGAACTGCGGTGGGTTACGCGGTGAACCAAACGACTATTTTAATTAGCGCGCGAAAACAAAAAATTAAAATGCTGTGTTGATTTCAATTCAATACAACTTACAATTCGTAATTTATTCCTATTTTAATCGTATATCTACGCTTAAGTCTACTCTTATACCTATATATATTGCGCCAAAAACGTTGCATCAACTTATTTATTTTATTACTTAACTTATTTTATGCACAGTGGTGCGATCTAATTAAAAACTATTAAACTAAAATATTTAAGACTGAAATAAAAGAAATTGAACTATCGTCTGACGTTTGTTCAAATAATTTAGGTGTATCACTTAATTTAGCAATACCTCTATAATCCGAGACATCAGATTTACTTAGCTTGTATAAAGGGACAATAAAAGAATGTTTCCAAAGAGCTGGGAATTGGCGTTGTTTTATAGAAAGTGAAAAAAGAAGAGACAATGGAACACAAATAGAGCTAGCATATTGTTTTAGTATACAACTACGAATATTATCAGGGCCTGGGTGACATGAAAATTTAATAGATTTAAGACAAATTAGCACATTAGATACGGCAATTACAGGATATGATATAAAGTCGTATGATAGGATAACATAGAGATAAGATGTTGAACGATTAAAAGAAAAATTAGTGTATCACTCTTAATAGTGACTCTTAATAAATAAGCAGCGTAACACTGGTTATTTAACGCCTCGAGAATTGTCCAATCAGTACTGAATAACAGCTGATTTAACATGGCGTAGTCAGTTTTCTTAAAACATATGACACGTTGAAGAGATTTAACATTCCCCACACGAGAAACTTTATCGAGCTGAAAAGAAAGCTGCAAAGTAGGATGATAATTATCTTCTGGTGATATTACCGGAGGTATTCTTACAACGGATATATTAAAACCATTGTCAAAAAATACCAGATCCAGGAACCGACCTGAAATGTTGCAAATGTTGTTACACTGCTGCAAAGACAAATCTAGAAAATCATTGTTGGCCTTCGGTATTAAAATGGAAGATTCATCAGTCGTAGACCATTGTAAATTGGGTAAATTAAAATCTCCCATAATGGACCAAGTAAGTACTCATATCCGAAGACGGAGGGATATATGAGCACGTAATGTATATGTTAAAATCACAAAATGAAATTTTAACACATATGTCTGAGATGATTTAACAGATATCAGTACACCTCCACCATTTCGATTAGAACAATCTTTCTGAATTGAAACAAAGTTGTCAGAAAGTATCTAAAAGCGACACCGAAACAATCACCTTAAAGAACGAAATCGAGCGAGTGTAATTGAAATTAAATTTCAAAACCGAAACGTTTGGGGTAGAACCAAGCTGCGAATTAATGTAATTCTCTCATGTATCACGTCATTCTCTCATGTGTTTAGAATTTGATTGTTCTTTTGTGGCACTCTCAAGACAAAACGCGTGGACCGATTTTGAAGATTTATGTATCAAATGCAAATTCTTGCTTATAAACATTCACAAATCCAAACGTCCCCTATGAATCATATGCATTGCATGGTAATTTTGAGAGTAATTTCCATTATCTAGTTAGTTAGTTAAATGGCCATCTGCCGGTCATGGCCGCATCCAGGAAAGCGCACCAATCTCCATAATCTTGTGCGCGCTGGCGCCAGCCGTTCTGACTGCCAAGTACGGAGAGATCTCTCCATACCTGGTGATTCCATCGAGTGCCCGGTCGTCCTCTATGTCGGCGTCCACCAATCACGTTTGGGCCCCCCATGTAAACCATGCGTGCTGGAGCTCTTTCATCCATTCGAATGAGGTGCCCAGCCCAGTGCAGCCGCTGGAATCTTATGCGCTGGACTATGTCAACCTCATCGAATAGCTCGTACAGCTCGCGGTTCATACGGGACCTAAACTCGTCGCCGACTCTAATAGGACCAAAGATCCTGCGAAGAATCTTCCTCTCGAAGACTTCCAACGCTGTCTCGTCCGACTCAATCACGGTCCATGCCTCTGCACCATACAGTAGGACCGGGAGTATCAGCGTCTTATTGATCTTTATTTTCGTCCGTCGAGAGAGGGCTTTACTTCTCATTTGCTTGCTCAGCCCAAAAAAGCATCGGTTTGCAAGCGTGATTATTCGCCCGATCTCCAGGCTGACGTTGTTGTTGCTGGTGATCTCTGTTCCGAGATAGACGAAGTTTTCTACAACACTGAAGTTGAAATTCTCCATCGTCACGGACCGTCCAAGACGCATTGACGGAGTGCGAGAAGATACCAAGTACTTCGTCTTGTCCTCGTTCACCGCTAGACCCATGCGCCGAGACTGTTTTTCAATCTCCGAGAACGCCTTGCTGACTCGCCGTTCCTGCGTACCGATGATATCGATGTCATCGGCGTAAGCGAGCAACATCACCTCCTTTTGGAAGATCGAGCCCGACATACTCTGTATGTACGGGCATTGGCGTAGGATGTATTCCATCAGGATATTGAAAAAATCGCACGACAGAGCATCGCCTTGCCTGAAACCTCTCTTGGTATCAAAGCGGTCGGAGAAGTTTTTCCCCACCCTGACAACGCTTTGTGTGTTAGATAGCGTCGCCATACAAAGACGGACAATCTTTGCCGGGATACCTAGTGCAGACAGGACGTCGAAGAACTTCGATCGTATCGGCGTGTCGAAAGCGGCTTTGTAGTCGACAAATAGGTGGTGAGTGTCTTTGTTGAACTCACGGGTATTTTCCAAGATTTGGCGTAATGTGAATATTTGGTCATTGGTCGACCTTTTTGGTCTGAAGTCACACTGATATCGTCCTATCAGTGAGTCGGTATATGGCTTCAACCTATTACACAATACGCTCGACAGAGTCATATATCCAATGGAAAGGAAACGTATTCCGCGGTAGATGGCGCAAACAGCGGGGTCTCCTTTCTTAAAGATAGGACAGAGAACACTGAGATTCCAGTCATTGGGTATGCGTTCATCGGACCATATCATGCATAAAAGTTGGTGCATACTCCTAACCAACTCTTCACCGCCGGTCTTAAATAACTCAGCTGGCAGCCCATCAGAGCCTGCCGCTTTGTTATTTTTCAGCTTTTTAATAACTGAATCGAGCTTGTTATAGTCCGGTGGCTCTACAATAGTGCCATCATTAACTGGTGGTTCCGGTGTCATTTCTCTATCGGCGGTATTGTGCGCTTCATCGCCTCCGAGTAGGTTGGAGAAATGACTCCTCCATAATCTCAGTGATTCCTGTTCATCCGTTACCAGATTTCCGTTATCATCCTTACAGAAAGTGAGATTGGGATTCGTTGGCTCAAGTGCACATTGTGTGGAAAATTGTTGACTGCCATTCACCTGGGAATGGCCAACAATGATTCTTGTGTCAAACTGTCCAAGCAACTCACACGTCCGTTAGAACACGTATCTCCTGGGTAGTCTCTGAACATCCGTTCAGAGGTGAGCTAACGTGAGAAGGCGAAGGGGCCCCCTCTCCTTTAAAAAGGGGTTGGTCCGCTGGGCTTGGGACCCGCCACTTTAAAAAAAACCCTCCCATTGAAAACGAAAAGGAAGCCTCGGAAGGACCCCTTTGATGACGACCCCAGAACACGATACAAGGATCATGATTTGAGGATATGCTCCTGGAATGTCCGCACCCTTAATTGGGATGGTGCAAATATCCAGCTGGTTGATGTCCTCGAAAAGTGCAAGGCTGACATCACCGCAATCCAAGAAATCCGATGGATAGGACAGGGATGCTCTAAAAAAGCATCCTGTGACATCTACTACAGCTGTCATGCGAGTAAGCACGAATTTGGATGTGGTTTCGTGGTAAGTAAGAAACTACGTGGCCCCGTCTCTAGGTTCACACCAGTTGACGAGCGTCTAGCCGCGATACGCATCAAGGCTAAATATTTTTATATTAGCCTGATTTGTGCGCACGCCCCGACGGAAGAGAAAGACGACGATGCTAAAGATGACTTCTATGAGTGCTTGGAACGCCTGTACGAGCGCTGTCCCAAATACGATGTCAAAATCGTGCTTGGCGATTTCAACGCCAAGATTGGGAAGGAAGGAATCTTTGGCCCAACCGTCGGAAAATTTAGCCTTCACGACACTACCTCCAATAATGAAGAGAGGCTAATCGATTTCGCCGCAGGTCGGAACATGGTAGTAAGTAGTACCAGATTTCAACATCTTAACATCCACAAGGCTACATGGCTGAGTCCTGATCAAAAAACACGCAACCAAATTGATCATGTTCTGATTGACGGAAGGCACGCAAGGCACGCATCGATCGTGTTGGACGTGCGAACGTTGCGTGGTCCCAACATTGACTCGGACCACTATCTTGTCGCAGCCAAGGTACGCACTAGGCTCAGCGTAGTGCACGCCGCACGTTCCAACATGCAACGAAAGCTAGACGTCGGCAAGCTGCAATCAGAGCAGACCGCCGCAGCCTTCTCAAACACACTCTCCCGACTGCTCCGGGAGACCTCTCCGATTTCTCTAGATATATGTGAGCAGTGGACACATATCACCCGCTCCATGGATAGGGCTGCCAAGGATGTCATTGGTTATACAAAACCTGTGAAGAATTCTTGGTACGACGAGGAGTGTCGCAATGCTACTGCAGAGAAGAACGCTTCCAGTCGGGAGTAACGCGAGCTGTTAGAGAGCGATATCGAGAGAAACGGAGAGAGGAGAAAGGCCTTTTCAGACGCAAGAAAAAGGAGCATGAAAGGCGGGAGTTTGAGGATGTTGAGATGTTACGTAACAGAAATGAAGCTCGAAAATTCTACCAAAAGGTCAAGCGTCTGACTGAAGGTTTTAAGCCCGGAGTAACTATCTGTAAGGATGAGAATGGAAATCTGGTAACGGATGAACAGGAATCACTGAGAATATGGAGAAGTCATTTCTCCAACCTACTCGGAGGCGATGAAGCGCACAATACCGCCGATAGAGAAATGACACCGGAACCACCAGTTAATGATGGCACTATTGTAGAGCCACCGGACTATAACGAGGTCGATTCAGTTATTAAAAAGCTGAAAAATAACAAAGCGGCAGGCTCTGATGGGCTGCCAGCTGAGTTATTTAAGACCGGCGGTGAAGAGTTGGTTAGGAATATGCACCAGCTTTTATGGTCCGATGAACGCATACCCAATGACTGGAATCTCAGTGTTCTCTGTCCTATCTTTAAGAAAGGAGACCCCGCTGGTTGCGCCAACTACCGCGGAATAAGTCTCCTTTCCATTGGATATAAGACTCTGTCGAGCGTATTGTGTAATAGGCTGAAGCCATATACCGACTCACTGATAGGACGATATCAGTGTGGCTTCAGATCTAAAAGGTCGACCAGTGACCAAATATTCACACAAAGACACTCACCACCTATTTGTCGATAAGAGCGAAGTTCTTCGACGCCCTGTCTGCACTAGGTATCCCGGCAAAGATTGTCCGTCTTTGCATGGCGACGCTATCTAACACACAAAGCGTTGTCAGGGTGGGGAAAAACCTCTCCGACCCCTTTGATACCAAGAGAGGTTTCAGGCAGGACGATGCTCTATCGTGCGATTTTTTCAATCTCCTGATGGAATACATCCTACGCCAATGCCCGTACATACAGAGTATGTCGGGCTCGATCTTCCAAAAGGAAGTGATGTTGCTCGCTTACGCCGATGACATCGATATCATCGGTACGCAGGAACGGCGAGTCAGCAAGGCGTTCTCGGAGATTGAAAAACAGTCTCGGCTCATGGGTCTAGCGGTGAACGAGGACAAGACGAAGTACTTGGTGTCTTCTCGCACTCCGTCAATGCGTCTTGGACGGTCAGTGACGATGGAGAATTTCAACTTCAGTGTTGTAGAAAACTTCGTCTATCTCCAGCAACAACAACGTCAGCCTGGAGATCAGGCGAAGAATCACGCTTGCAAACAGATGCTTTTTTGGGCTGAGCAAGCAAATGAGAAGTAAAGCCCTTTCTCGACGGACGAAAATAAAGATATATAAGACGCTGGTACTCCCGGTCCTACTGTATGGCGCAGAGGCATGGACCGTGATTGAGTCGGACGAGACAGCGTTGAAAGTCTTCGAGAGGAAGATTCTGAACCGCGTGCTGTACGAGCTATTCGATGAGGTTGACATAGTCCAGCGCATAAGATTCCAGCGGCTGCACTGGGCTGGGCACCTCATTCGAATGGACGAAAGAGCTCCAGCACGCATGGTTTACATGGGGGGCCCAAACTTGATTGGTGGACGCCGACATAGAGGACGACCGGACACTGGATGGAATGACCAGGTATGGAGAGATCTCTCCGTACTTGGCATTCAGAACGACTGGCGCTAGCGCGCACAGGATTATGGAGGCTGGCGCGCTTTCCTGGACGCGGCCATGACCGGCAGACGGTCGACGGCCATTTAAACAAACAAACAAACATTTCTCCAACATACTCGGAGGCGATGAAGCGCACATTTCCGCCGGTAGAGAAATGACACAGGAACCACCAGTTGGGCCGTCATCCGATCAGGCACACAAGGGGAATAAGATGGAACACTCTGGTGTACGTCCCGTAACTGTGTGCACTGACGGTAGTGCGACTATATCCTCTACGCGGGGGCGGCTAGAAACAGCCTTTTAGAAAGTCAATTAATCTTTACTTGCTATAAGTGCTGGCTAATCTGTAGTGGGGCGGAGAGAGCGAACTCTCTTAAATAAAAGGCAATATGTCCTTCCTCAGACATAAAACAGGTTGCGTTGGGCTAGGGACCCGTAAAAATTAAACCCACTCAAGGAACGGAAACAAGCCTGGGATACAACAACAACCGTTCAACGATGACGACAATTCGCTTTAAACAACTGACTCGAATAGGAACATGACATGTGCGCTCTCTTTCTGACCCTTCTAAGCTCGCGCAAGTATACAGAGAGATGGAGCGCTACCAGATTCAAATTTTCGGACTTTCTGAAACCAGGTGGCTCGGGCAAGGCGAATCTTGCACCCTGCCAGGTCACTTCTTCATCTACAGTGGCCACACTCAAAGACGAGCAAATGGTGTAGGCATAATAATAGCGAAAAGCTTGAAACACGCACTGATAGATTACAAGCCTATCTCTGACCGAATAAGAACAGCTCGATTTAAAAGCAAGTTCCGTAACATAACTTTTGTCCAGTGCTATGCACCTACCGAACCAGACACAGATGATTCTAAGGACGACTTCTCGACTTTACAATCAATTTTGTCCCTAGTGGCGATATAATTGTTGCACTGGGGGACTTTAATGCAAAGATCGGCGATAACAACACCAACGTCGAGAGGTTTATGAGTCGACATGCGCTGGCGTCCTCAAGGAACAATAACCGGTTTCTCGATCTGTACGCTTCTCGATCTGTGCGCTACCCACCAAATGTTTATTGGCGGCAGCAAATTCCCGTACCTGGACATCCATTAGTACACCTGGGAGTCCCCCGATGGGCGCACTAGAAAACAAATCGACCATGTACTGATTAGCAGACGATTTCACAACTGTCTGATGGACGTGCGTGCATATAGAGGAGCTGATATGTACAGTGACCACAATCTGATTGTTGGACGGTTACGTCTACGTCCAGAAGGAATCAGAAAGCAACAGCAACGAAAACAGATCTTCAACTTGGATGGCCTGAAAACGCCAGCCATGTTCCAACGGTACCACGAAGAACTTTCCTCTGCCCTCTTTCGTCATAGTTTCTTACCAACTTGGAAGCAAATTCAAACAGCGTGCTCTCAAGCTGCGGAGAAGACGGTCGGCTTGCAGCACTTCCGACGGAAGCTGTGGATAAGTTACGCCACTTGGACTCTGATTGAGGAGCGCAGGCTGTTGAAAGCACAGCTAAATGCATGTGCAATACACGACCGCAGCAACCATCGTGGATCATATAACGAAGTGCAAAGGCGTATTAAAAAATCAGTCCGTTCGGATAAGAGGGCTTATGTGGAAGACATAGCCAGTAAGGCAGAACAGGCGGCGAACTGCAACAACCTTCGCGGTGTCTACTTAGCGGTAAAGGAACTAGGAAACTTTAAGCCAAATATTTCACAAGGCTAGTGACGGGTCCAGTTTATCGTCAGTCGCAGACCAACTGACACGCTGGAAGCAGTTCTTTACAATCGATTACACTGATTCAGAAACTCCACCAATACCCAACACCGATCAGCGTCGAAACCCCAACAGAGGTATTTCTACTGATCCGCCTACTGGGGACGAAATAGCCCTGGCCTTAAGCAAGCTGAAAAACAACAAAGCTGCTGGACCAGATGGTTTACCGGCCGAACTGCTTAAGTGCAGCGCAAACACCATCTCACGCGCACTGCACCCCATTATTCGTGCAGCATGGATATCTACGACCATTCCAAATGACTGGAAGGAGGGGGTGATCGTCACTATCCCCAAAAAGGGAGACCTTAGTCAGTGCAGAATTTGGCGTGGTATAACCCTTTTAAACTCCATCCAAAAAATACTGGCCTTCAGCATATTAGCCAGAATCTCGCCAACTTTAAACACCCAACTACGCCAAGAACAGAATCGGTTCCAACCAAATCGGTCTTGTGTAGACCACATTAATACCTTACTCATCATTGTGGAACAGTCGGTCGAGTGGAGGTCCCCGTTATACCTTCTTTTTGTGGATTTCGAGCGGGTGTTTGACACCATAAATAGAGACGCGATATGGAGGTCACTGAGCAAATGTGGGATCCCTGACAAAATCATTGATCTCATAAAGGCTCTTTACGAAGACGCAGCTCTCACCGTGCGGTTTAAAGGCAACAACAGCACCAATTTCACTATAAATAGAGGTGTCCGACAAGGTTGTGTACTTTCACCACTCCTTTTCATAGTAGTCCTCGACGTGGTCCTAAAGCGCACCAACGCGGAGGTGCCCGAAGGCCTGCAGTGAAGACTTGGTCAGATGCTTAGCGACTTAGATTATGCTGATGACATATGTTTCATGACGCACACGAATAGTGGTGCTGCAGCGAAGCTTCGGAGCCTGGAAGCTAATGTTTGTTTGTTTAAATGGCCGTCAACCGTCTGCCGGTCATGGCCGCGTACAGGAAAGCGCGCCAGCCTCCATAATCCTGTGCGCGATGGCGCCAGTCGTTCTGAATGCCAAGTACGGAGAGATCTCTCCATACCTGGTCATTCCATCGAGTGTCCGGTCGTCCTCTATGTCGGCGTCCACCAATCAAGTTTGGGCCCCCCATGTAAACCATGCGTGCTGGAGCTCTTTCGTCAATTCGAATGAGGTGCCCAGCCCAGTGCAGCCGCTGGAATCTTATACGCTGGACTATGTCAACCTCATCGAATAGCTCGTACAGCTCGTGGTTCATACGGGACCTAAACTCGTCGCCGACTCTAATAGGACCAAAGATCCTGCGAAGAATCTTCCTCTCGAAGACTTCCAACGCTGTCTCGTCCGACTCAATCACGGTCCATGCCTCTGCGCCATACAGTAGGAGCGGAAGTACCAGCGTCTTATATATCTTTATTTTCGTCCATCGAGAGAGGGCTTTACTTCTCATTTGCTTGCTCAGCCCAAAAAAGCATCTGTTTGCAAGCGTGATTCTTCGCCTGATCTCCAGGCTGACGTTGTTGTTGCTGGTGATCTCTGTTCCGAGATAGACGAAGTTTTCTACAACACTGAAGTTGAAATTCTCCATCGTCACTGACCGTCCAAGACGCATTGACGGAGTGCGAGAAGACACCAATTACTTCGTCTTGTCCTCGTTCACCGCTAGACCCATGAGCCGAGACTGTTTTTCAATCTCCGTGAACGCCTTGCTGACTCGCCGTTCCTGCGTACCGATGATATCGATGTCATCGGCGTAAGCGAGCAGCATCACTTCCTTTTGGAAGATCGAGCCTGACATACTCTGTATGTACGGGCATTGGCGTAGGATGTATTCCATCAGGAGATTGAAAAAATCGCACGATAGAGCATCGCCCTGCCTGAAACCTCTCTTGGTATCAAAGGGGTCGGAGAGGTTTTTCCCCACCCTGACAACGCTTTGTTTATATGATAGCGTCGTCATGCAAAGACAAACAATCTTTGCCGGGACACCTATTGCAGACAGGGCGTCGAAAAACTTCGCTCTTATCGGCGTGTCGAAAGCGGCTCTGTAATCGACAAATAGGTGGTGAGTGTCTTTGTTGAACTCACGGGTCTTTTCAAAGAATTGGCATAATGTGAATATTTGGTCACTGGTCGACCTTTTAGGTCTGAAGCCACACTGATATCGTCCTATCAGTGAGTCGGTATATGGCTTCAGCCTATTACACAATACGCCCGACATAGTCTTATATCCAATGGAAAGGAGACTTATTCCGCGGTAGTTGGCGCAAACAGTGGGGTCTCCTTTCTTAAAGATAGGACAGAGAACACTGAGATTCCAGTCATTGGGTATGCGTTCATCGGACCATATCTTGCATAAAAGCTGGTGCATACTCCTAACCAACTCTTCGCCGCCGGTCTTAAATAACTCAGCTGGCAGCCCATCAGAGCCTGCCGCTTTGTTATTTTTCAGCTTTTTAATAACTGAATCGACCTCGTTATAGTCCGGTGGCTCTACAATAGTGCCATCATTAACTGGTGGTTCCGGTATCATTTCTCTATCGGCGGTATTGTGCGCTTCATCGCCTCCGAGTAGGTTGGATGCTAAAGATGAGTTCTATGAGCGCTTGGAACGTCTGTACGAGCGCTGTCCCAAACACAATGTCAAAATCGTGCTTGGCGATTTCAACGCCAAGATTGGGAAGGAAGGAATCTTTGGCCCAACCGTCGGAAAATTTAGCCTTCACGACACTACATCCAATAATGGAGAGAGGCTAATCTATTTCGCCGTAGGTCGAAACATGGTAGTAAGTAGTAGCAGATTTCAACATCTTAACATCCACAAGGCTACAAGGCTGAGTCCCGATCAAAAAACACGCAACCAAATTGATCATGTTCTGATTGACGGAAGGCACGCATCGATCGTGTTGGACATGCGAACGTTACGTGGTCCCAACATTGACTCGGACCACAATCTTGTCGCAGCCAAGGTACGCACTAGGCTCATCGTAGTGCACGCCGCACGTTCCAACATGCAACGAAAGCTAGACGTCGGCAAGCTGCAATCAGAGCAGACCGCCGCAGCCTTTTCAAACACACTCTCCCGACTGTTCCGGGAAACCTCTCCGTCTTCTCGAGATATATGTGAGCAGTGGACACATATCACCCGCTCCATGGATAGGGCTGCCAAGGATGTCATTGGTTATACAAAACCTGTGAAGAATTCTTGGTACGACGAGGAGTGTCGCAATGCTACTGCAGAGAAGAACGCTTCCTATCAGCGAACTCTGTAGTCGGGAGCAACGCGAGGCCTTTTCAGACGCAAGAAAAAGGAGCATGAAAGGCGGGAGTTTGAGGATGTTGAGATGTTACGTAACTGAAATGAAGCTCGAAAATTCTACCAAGAGGTCAAGCGTCTGACTGAAGGTTTTAAGCCCGGAGTAACTTTCTGTAAGGATGAGAATGGAAATCTGGTAACGGATGAACAGGAATCACTGAGATTATTGGATGTAGTGTCGTGAAGGCTAAATTTTCCGACGGTTGGGCCAAAGATTCCTTCCTTCCCAATCTTGGCGTTGAAATCGCCAAGCACGATTTTGACATTGTGTTTGGGACAGCGTTCGTACAGACGTTCTAAGCGCTCATAGAACTCATCTTTAGCATCGTCGTCTTTCTCTTCCGTCGGGGCGTGCGCACAAATCAGGCTAATATAAAAATATTTAGCCTTGATGCGTATCGCGGCTAGGCGCTCGTCAACAGGCGTGAACCTAGAGACAAGGCCACGTAGTTTCCTACTCTCCACGAAACCACATCAAAATTCGTGCTTACTCGCATGGCAGCTGTAGTAGATGTAACAGGATGCTTTTTTAGAGAAACCCTGCCCTATCCATCGGATTTATTGGATTGCGGTGATGTCAGCCTTGCACTTTTCAAGGACATCAACCAGCTGGATATTTGCACCATTCCAATTAAGGGTGCGGACATTCCAGGTGCATATCCTCAACTCATGATCCTTGTAGTGTTTGCGTGGGTCGTCATCAAAGGGGTCCTTCCGAGGCTTCATAAACGTTTTCATTAGGGGGTTATTTTTTAAAGTGGCGGGTCCCAAGCCCAGCGCACCAACCCCTTTTTAAAGGAGAGAGGCCCCTTCGCCTTCACACGTTAGCTCACCTCTGAACGGATGTTCAGAGGCTACCCAGGAGATACGTGTCCTAACGGACGTGTGAGTTGCTTGGACAGTTTGACACAAGAATCATTGTTGGCCATTCCCAGGTGAATGGCAGTCAACAATTTTCCACACAATGGAAGCTGGAAGCTAATGCTCGTGCAATATCTGAAAATAAATTCATCTAAAACAAAGTTGTTTCGTCTGCAAAGAACATCAGCAGCGCCACTGACGGTCGAACTCAGCGACAACACCATGGTCACCATCGAAAATGTTGAGAAGTTCCCCTATCTTGGCAGTTATATCACAGCGAATGGGGGTGCCGCCTTAGACTCAGCTGCGCGTATAAGCAAAGCGCGGATTGCTTTTCGTTAACTCGACAAAGTATGGCGCTTACGCATGCTCTCATTGGGAACAAAACTGAAAATATTTAACACCAGTATAAAACCTATACTACTATATTGCTCGGAGACGTGGATGGTTTCAGACAGGATTGGCGGAAAGCTTCAATCTTTCGTTAGCAAATGTTTGAGGATTATCTGCCGTATCTTCTGGCCAGAAACGATATCAAACGCTGACCTATGGAGAGTAACTAACACCGAACCAATCAACATCGAAATTAAAAGACGCAAGTGGAATTGGATAGGCCACACCCTGCGCAGAGAAGATGACAATATTGCAAAGATGGCCTTCCAGTGGAACCCACAAGGCAGCCGTCAGAGAGGTCGTCCAAAGCAAACATGGATTCGCTCTGTCCATTCCGAAATCGAGTCCAGGGCTTCGTGGAGTAAACTTAGAGCCCTAGCAGCAGATAGAAGTCGTTGGAGGTCATTTGTTTTCGCCCTATGCTCCAACTAGGAGTAATACTTGAAGTTTTTAAAAATAAAGTATTAAGGAAATATAAAAAAGGCTCTGATGGGCTGCCAGCTGAGTTATCTAGGACCGGCGGGGAAGAGTTGGTTAGGAGTATGCAGGATATGGTCCGATGAACGCATACCCAATGACTGGAATCTCAGTGTTCTCTGTCCTATCTTTAAGAAAGGAGACCCCGCTGTTTGCGCCAACTACCGCGGAATAAGTCTTCTTTCCATTGGATATAAGATTCTGTCGCGTGTACATATTGTGTAATAGGCTGAAGCCATATACCGACTCACTGCTAGGACGATATCAGTGTGGCTTCAGACCAAAAAAAATCGACCAGTGATCAAATATTCACATTATGCCAATTCTTTGAAAAGACCCGTGAGTTCAACAAAGACACTCACCACCTATTTGTCGATTACAGAGCCGCTTTCGACACGCCGATAAGAGCGAAGTTTTTCGACGCCCTGTCTGCAATAGGTGTCCCGGCAAAGATTGTTTGTCTTTGCATGACGACGCTATCATATAAACAAAGCGTTGTCAGGGTGGGGAAAAACCTCTTCAACCCCTTTGATACGAAGAGAGGTTTCAGGCAGGGCGATGCTCTGTCGTGCGGTTTTTTCAATCTTCTGATGGAATATATCATACGCTTGTGCCCGTACATACAGAGTATGTCGGGCTCGATCTTCCAAAAGGAAGTGATAATGTTCGCTTACGCCGATGACATCGATATCATCGGTACGCAGAAACGGCAAGTCTGCGAGGCGTTTTCAGAGATTGAAAAACAGTCTCGGCTCATGGGTCTAGCGGTGAACGAGGACAAGACGAAGTACTTGGTGTCATCTCGCACTCCTTCATCGCGTCTTGGACGGTCAGTGACGATTGAGAGAAATTCAGTATTGTAGAAAACTTCGTGTATCTTGGGACAGAGATAACCAGCAACAACAACGTCAGCCTGGAGATCAGGCGAAGAATAACGCTTGCAAACCGATGCTTTTTGGGCTGAGCAAGCAAATGGGAAGTAAAGCCCTTTCTCGACAGACAAAAATCAAGATCTATAAGACGCTTATACTCCCGGTTGTATGGCGTAGCGGCATGGACAGTGATTGAGTCGGATGAGACAGCGTTGAAAGTCTTCGAGAGGAAGATTCTGCAGGATTTTTGGTCCTTTTAAAATCGGCGACGAGTTTAGGTCCCGTATGAACCGCGAGCTGTACGAGCTATTCGATGAGGTTGACATAGTCCAGCGCATAAGATTCCAGCGGCTGCACTGGGCTGGGCACCTCATTCGAATGGATGAAAGAGCTCCAACACGCATTGTTTACATGGGGGGCCCAAACTTGATTAGTGGATGCCGAAATAGGGGATGGACATTCAAAACGACTGGCTCCAACGCGCACTAGACTGTGGAGGCTGGCTCGCCTGTGCGCTGCATTCTAATTCATTGCCATGTCGAAGTATTATAATTCTCATTTAGTTCTTGCTTACAAAAGAAGTTGGTTAATGTGCTATTTGTTTTGTTGCAATTTGGTTTTTGTATACTTTTAAGCAATTACTTGTTTAAAGCAACAATTTTTTTTTTGTGCAACAAGAATAATAATCAATTGGATCTTTTCAATAAATCTGTTTGGCTACCAATATTGTGCTATACTAACGATTGAATTGAAATTTTTTTATTTACAGTTTCAGTGCAATGTAAAATTCCAGCTAAACTAAAACTATATTAAAGCTTAATGATTGTGAGATCCTAAATAATTAAGGTAGAAGTGCTATAAAGGAGTAGAAACGCGATTATTGTATATAATAACTGAAATGGAAAAACTTTTATAAGCTAAACTTGGTCGGGCAATGTTTTTTTCTCTTAAGAATCTGAAAATTTGAAAAAAATGGTAATGTTGCAGAAGTTACACAGATTGAAAACAGAGTTGGGGTTGAAAATGTGAATATGCGTACCATTATTATAACCAAGTCGAATTCGGGTGGCTGTTGAGAGTTCTCGGCGACTTAAGCCTAAATTTTTTCGTAGATACACAAAAGTATAAGTAATTTTTGTGCTCGTTGAAAGTATGGTAGTGGCTGCTGGTGAGGGAAAATAGGTAATGTTCGTTGTATTTTTTGATACATGCAATTAAATCAGGAATATTGTAGTTGTCGCGCGAGTTAACATGTTGATTAAAATCGAAGTCGTCCTTCTATTGGAATCAGTAGTCTTTGCGGTAATTTTTGTTTAATATATTTATTAAATAATTTTATACAACGGTTTCGTTCAATAACTTATAGGTTAATTACAGCGGAACTTTTAGTAGCGAACAAATAAACGCATCAAACAGCACTAACTCTAAAACTCAGAACCAAGCAAAATAAACCTATCATGGAAAATTTCCATGTACATAAGTATATTCGTTTTCATTTGTACATAAGCGATTATCGCACTTACGTTAGCTTAAATTGTATATGCTGCTACTGTTGACGTTTATGCTGCCGCTGATACGTTGTTGTTGTTTTACTTATTAGTTGTTGATGCAGTACTGCTTGTGCCGCCGTTAATACATTGTTGCGGCTCTTTGGTATTTGCCGTTCTCGTATTCCGTAATTCGTCGATGCAACAGATTCTATGAACGCGGAAGACCTTCAACTCGGTCAAGCTTCCGTTCCACAAAGTTCATAGAATCTGTAGCGTAGATGAGTGGGGGTTTCATCGGTACCGTGTTGTTAGTTAGTACGATGTTTGCTGCGTGTGCAATATTTAATTCATGAAAGTTGACAATATTTATCGTATTGTTACTTTGTATTTGGGGTTGTATGGAAACGTTGGAGTGTTCCTCGGTTACCATGTTTTCGTCGCTAAATGGTAATTCTCAAATCCAAACTGAACAGTTCTCATATCGAATTACAGCTGCTGCATTAATTGTGAACTGGTTACCACAATTCGACGTAATTTGCAAGCTCCTTGCGTTAAATATTGCGATTATGATCTTCTCTGGTTCAAAAATCTCCTCTATCTCCTATGTCTTTTATGTTGCATATTGGTGTCTGCTGCAGCAGTATCTTGTTGATACATGCTTCGCCATTTATGTGCGCTGGTACGCAGTAGAAAACGCGATTATTCTTAAAACATGGTTCGTTAAAATAATTTATTAGGACATTATTACTTAAAAGTGCGTAATTTGGGATTATTGCCCTTTTTGTTTTGTTTACCGGCGTGGGAATCAAATGAGTAAGAGAGAGTGTTTCGGGTTGTAGTATTGGAATTCGCAACTTAAATATAATTTTCGATTGTACTTGTCAAGCTTGGAATTGTAAAAGTTCGTAGAGTTGTTCTTGAGAGACAATCGTAATATTTTTGTTTTCTAATATGGCTGTAGTTCGAAATATTTCTTTTTCGTTCATAATGAATCTTGAAATTACGCCTAATTTAGCTGAGAACATGCTTTCACCAATACTATTTAGTTGGTTTAGGATTATGTCCATATTATAGCTTATCCTGTTAATGTGGATAAGGGTTTGGAGGTGTAGATTTTCCTCTATTATTTCTTTATTTATGGTATTTTGTGCTGCTTTTAAGAAATTATTTATCAGATTTTGCTCCCTAAATATATAATTGGTGACTTTTTGTGTCTAATTCATGTAGTTTATGCTTTATTTCGATTGCGTCGTTGGCATCCATATTATCAGTTACATATTTAAAGACACTACCAAGTCCGTGAATCAAACCTCTTTTTCTCCTAGGATTAGGAAGAAATGGTTTTGATTCTAACGTCCAGTTGTGTCAGTTTATCGTCCAATGCGCGGATAACATCTGTGAATGTCGCGTCAGAGTTTGTGTTCAAGGCTAAAATACTCATATGAAAATGATCTGAGCAGTTTTTGAAGTCCTCCAGGTCAATTACGTGGAGTGTCTCTTGGTAAGTGGTTATGAGTTAAAGGTTGTCCAGGTTTTATAGCGTCCAGGGAAATCATTTGAGCGTCCGAGGTGCGAGGTTTGAGAAAACAAGAGAAGCAGAAAAAAAAAGTTTACGTCCGTTCAGTATTATTGACAATTTTCGATCGTATTTTGGATATGTGGATTTTCTGTCCACGTGATGAAACAAAAGATATTCCATTGTCCTCTTGAACTGTTTGTTTTGAGAACCGAGGAGTTATTTTATTTCTTCTATTTTCTTTTGTAAACACTGGGACGTTTGTTTGCAATTGTGTATGCTGATTTTTGGAGAAGTTTAGTCTCGTTACTCTTTTTGAAGTGGATTTAGCCATTGATTCGTTACCTTTGGGGTAGATAGTTTTCCGAAAGTCGTTCAACTTCTGTAAATATTCATGCTCATTGTTGAATTTTATCGTTTTGTTAAAGCTGTGGGTTCTACCGCTAAAAAGCTGGAATGGGGTATGTTTGGTAGCAGAATGAATTGAATTATTGTAAGTAATTAATGTTTCTGCAAAAATTTCGTCGTGATCTCCCGATAGTTTTTGCTCTTTCCTCTTATGTAAGATTACTCTATAAATTTCAGTGAGAGAGGAATGAAGCCTCTCGGCAGGAGCATTACTAGAAGATTGCTGAAAGGCTGTGAAGTGGAGATCCATGCTATATTGCTTGCAAAAGTCTTTGAAAATGTTTGAAGAAAATTCAGATCATTGGTCACATACAATTTGTTTGGGGATACCATGAGTCAAAATGAAATGTTGTTATGACCTTAAGACATTAAGTAAGTCCCTAGCTGGTATAGTATATCCAGCGGCAAACTTTGAAAATTTGTCAATAATCGTCAGTATGCATTTGCTATTAATGCAATATATGTCGATGTGAATAATGTCAAGTGGTGTCAGGGAGGTAGGTGGTGTTTGAGAAACGAGGTTTTGCGGATGTCTATCATATTTAAGCCGGAGACATGTATCGCTATTGTTTAATGTTTGCATAATCTTACGACGCATGTTTGGGAAATAGACTTGTCTCTTTAGGTGCAAATAGCTCTCAATCCCTCAATCCCTCTATGATTGTTATCAATATGGTATTGACGGATTGTTGATTCTTTTTCGTCGGAGGTTTTTCAGTCAGATAACACGAATATACAACGATAAATCGTGTAAAGTGTGTTTTGAGAGAAATAAAGTGAGTATGACTCCTGCACTATTTTAAATATGTCATCGGAAGTAAGGATTACACAGATTTGATTAGGTTTCAAAACACTTTCCAGTATATTTGTAACTTTGTGCAAATCAAAGTTTACTTCTGAAAATATAGGTCTTAATTTTCTTTTGAATGGCGTTTCAGAGGTTTTCGCGGAATTTTTATGAAGTTTTAGAATAATTTGATTATTGAATTCAGTAAGTGATTTCTCTGAAATTCCTATCTGCCTACTAATATTCTCCTCAGCGGAATGCACTGTGTCACGAAACGTACCTTCCTGTGATAAGTTGTCATGCACGTTCACTTCAGTAATTATTCTACTGAGGGCATCAGCGTTGGTATTTTGGGAACCCTTCTTATAATGAATTTCGTAATCAAATTCGGCTAACTTGAGTCGCCAAGTTAGGGGTTGGTGGTCTGTAACAATGGTGAATTTATTACCGAAAAGGTACGGTCTAAAATTTTTTGTAGCCCAGATAAATGCTAGCATTTCCTTTTCAATTGTATAATAATAATAAGTCGGGATGCTGCAGTATCGGATCATAACATAGGAGAGATTTGCAAAAGTTGAGTGTGGTGATATATTCATCATCAATTTTGATTTTTTTTATGCCTTTTAGTCTTTTGGTCATTGGTTTAGTAACTAATCTTGTTGAAATCCTTGATGAATTTCCTATAATAACCGAGAAGACCTAAAAACGATTTTATTTGCGTACGGGACTTTGGTATAGGAAATTTTTGGACTGCGGCTATTTTATTCGGATTTGGTTTAATGCCATCTTTCTTAACAATATGGCCCAAAAAATCGATTTCTTTCTTGAGAAAATTAGATTTTTCTACCCGTATTTTAAAATTAGCCTTTTTAAGACGTGTGAAAACTGAACGCAAATCTTCAATGTGCTTTTGAAGTGAAGGTGAAAATACTATTATGTCGTCTAAATAAACGAGACAAATAGAACCAAGTAAGTTTCCGAGGACATTGTCCATGACACGCTGAAAGTTAGCCGGTGCAATTTTTAACCCAAAGGGTATTCTAATGAATTCAAAATGACCACCTTCCACGGTGAATGAAGTTTTCAGAATGCCGGTACGTTTCATCTCTATTTGATAGAAGCCGCTTGCCAAATCTATAACAGAGAAGTAGGCCGTTTTTCCCACATTATCAAGAATGTTGTTTATGTTTGGAATTGGATATCTGTCGGAAACCGTCTTTTCGTTCAGTTTCCTGAAGTCAATAACGAGTCTCCATTTAGGCGCTTCACCATTAGCTGCTTTTTCGGAACGATCCAAATAGGAGCGCTCCAAGGTGAATGGCTCGGCCTGATTATGTTTTGTTCCAACATAGTGGCAATCTGTTTCTTTACCTCTTCCTTGTGCTTATAAGGGTACCGGTATAAACCGGTACTTCATCTATAGAAGGTATTGAATGTCTAATCTGGTTTGTAAAAGTCAATGTAAAACAACTGCTAGGACGATATCAGTGTGGCGTCAGACCAAAAAGGTCGACCAGTGACCAAATATACACATTACGCCAAATCTTGGAAAAGACCCGCGAGTACAACAAAGACACTCACCACCTATTTGTCGATTACAGAGCCGCTTTCGACACGCCGATACGATCGAAGTTCTTCGACGCCCTGTCTGCACTAGGTATCCCGGCAAAGATTGTCCGTCTTTGCATGGCGACGCTATCTAACACACAAAGCGTTGTCAGGATGGGGAAAAACCTCTCCGACCCCTTTGATACCCAGATAGGTTTCGGGCAGGGCAATGCTCTGTCGTGCGATTTTTTCAATCTCCTGATGGAATACATCCTACGCCGATTCCCGTACATACAGAGTATGTCGGACTCGATCTTCCAAAAGGAAGTGATGCTGCTCGGTTACGCCGATGACATCGATATCATCGGTACGCAGGAACGGCAAGTCAGCAAGGCGTTCTCGGAGATTGAAAAACAGTCTCGGTTCTTGGGTCTAGCGGTGAACGAGGACAAGACGAAGTACTTGGTGTCTTCTCGCACTCCGTCAATGCGTCTTGGACGGTCAGTGACGATGGAGAATTTCAACTTCAGTATTGTAGAAAACTTCGTCTATCTTGGAACAGAGATAACCAGCAACAACAACGTCAGGCTTGAAATCAGGCGAAGAATCACGCTTGCAAACCGATGCTTTTTTAGGCTGAGCAAGCTAATGTGAAGTAAAATCCTCTCTCGACAGACGAAAATAAATATATATAAGACGCTGATACTCCCGGTCCTACTGTATGGCGTAGAGGCATGGACCGTGATTGAGTCGGACGAGACAGCGTTGGAAGTCTTCGAGAGGAAGATTCTTCGCAGGATCTTTGGTCCTATTAGAGTCGGCGATGAGTTTAGGTCCCGTATGAACCGCGAGCTGTACTAGCTATTCGATGAGGTTGACATAGTTCAGCGCATAAGATTCCAGCGGCTGCACTGGGTTGGGCACCTCATTCGAATGGATGAAAGAGCTCCAGCACGCATGGTTTACATGGAGGGCCCAAACTTAATTAGTGGACGCCGACATAGAGGACGACCGGGCACTCGATGGAATGACCAGGTATGAAGAGATCTCTCCGTACTTGGCATTCAAAACGACTGGCGCCAGCGCGCACAAGATTATGGAGGCTGGCGCGCCTTCCTGGACGCGGCCATGACCGGCAGACGGTTGACGGCCATATAACTAACCAACTAACTAGTTAGGTGGCGTTTTTCCTCTTTATTTAGATGGTCCAGGGCAATTTTTGGGTGGTCGACTTCACCAGTGTCTTTCTGATAGGAGTCAGAAGAAATTATATTGATTTCTACAAAATTATCAATATTATGCGCAGTGACTTCTACCGGGTTTTCTACGAAAAAAAAACACATATTTCATAGAACTATTACAAATCTCTACAAAACTTGTAGAGTTTGTGGCAGTGTAGAGACCACTAGATATGGATACTCCTGGAAGAATATTCACACTTCCGCAAAAGAACTGTCCTTCATCGAGATTGACTGGGATCAGAAAAAACGCCTTTCGAAAGTCCCGAAATAAAATAAACATCAGTAGACGTATTGGGTTCTAGGCAAATTTTGATAGTTGTTAAAGGGGTCTCGAGAGTAGAATTTTGAAAATTTATGTTTGCCTGAAATTCCTTGAGGATATCCATGCCAATTAATCCATCTAAGAATGAGTGAATTTTAAATAGAAGGAATGTTAGTTGACCACTACTTTTGAATTCTTTAAACATGTCGTAATTTATTTTGCAATAAATCTCGTGCTTTCTTAAGGCTGTGGTAATGGTTATCGGTTTTTCCAGAGATATTTGGTGTTGTTTAGGTACAAAGATGGGGTTTCAAAAGGAGTGGGTGAAGCCCGTGTCTAAAATAAATTTTAGTTGTCGACCGAATGGGGAGTTTATGAGAATAAAGCCGATTTTTTATTCAAGAGTCCAATTGGTGTTCCGAGGCAGGTATTTTTTTCAATATTGCAGGTTCAGCTTGGTCTGGAACAGCATAAATATTCAGTTGATAGTGCTGCTGAACATTTTTATTATAATTACCGGAACCCGACCGTGTGGTTTGTTTTGAAGTGCCTGAGCCGGAACGGCTGAAAGAAGTTTGACCACTTCTATTATCGAAACGATCAGTTTTAGGTGGCATTATGGCTATCATAATAGGGTTGTTTGATTGTATTGACTGTTGCGGTTTAGCATATGAGGTGGAACGAGAATTGTCTTTGGAATTACGGTTATCTACGATTGGCAAGTTTTTCTCGTAAAAAGATTTTTCTTTCATTTTCAACGTGTTCCCAAGCCTTTTCCAGTGAAGGAAATGACATGGCTCTCATCGTTGTGCCAAATTGTCCCTTAATGCTTGAAAGAAAAGCATTAAGGCTTACATTTAGATAGAGTTCCTTCTGGGCTTTGGCTACTGCTCTATCAGCATTTCTATTTGCCACACTAAAAAGTGCCCTTCTGACCTTAAAGATTTCTTCATAAAAGGCCGGTAAGGGAAGACCTTGATTCGGCAAGGAATATAATTTGGTAAGTAGGGATGTTTCGTCCCTCTTTACTGAGTAGCGTGACAATAAATGTTCTTTAATGCTCTCCCAGTCTAGTCAGTCAGCCGCACCCACGATCTTGCTCCGAATGTGCCGGAAATACATCTAGCCGTGGGGAGGTCGATCCGCATCTCCAATGAGAAATTGTGTACCCTCTACGCTATCGATAAACTCGTTTAAGCGTTTGGGGTTACCATCAAAAGGAGTCAAATGTTTAATGGGGTCTGGAATTTTTAAGGACTGCACCATAGCTATAGGTTCAAAAACGGTATAGGTAAATTGTCGTTCATGGAAGCGATATGCTCCACAATGTTGTCTAGTTCCGTCGTATTTGGCATTGTTTTGTGAATTCCTACTTCCCTAACGACTCTGGGGCTGAATGGATTAAGGCCAGTTAACTAAGCCTTCTGCCATAGACGTAGCTTTTTTTTTTTATATATATATTCTTTAGTTTTGTTAATACTTATTTCTCATATTTGGGAATTGTATAGTATATTTTTGGGAGTATGGAAAAAAAAGAAGTTCTAATTCTTGGTAAAGGTTATGATTTAATGTTATTGTTTTCTGAAAATTTCATTTTAAAAAAATAGACAAATAAAACAAAAGGTAACTTCCGTAATTTGTAGTATTTTTTTTCTGTTTGAATATTCATATTTACTTTTTGCTTTTTAGATTGGTTTTTTTTTTTTTTTTGTTTGATTTAATTGTTGTGAGGTGAATCAAATAATATGGATTTTCTTTATATATTTTCCTATATTTACCACTGTGAACACCGCGTTAATAGCGTAGAATATATTTTTTTTTTATGTAATTCCGAAGAATATATCATACGAGACAGACGGCAGCGGCAATCAACGATTGAAGCCACACGGATAAACACTCTCTTCACTTTTATTGTTGCACATATATTTTTCATATATTTTTTTTATGCAGTTAACTCGTTTTCCACTATTATTTCAATTATTTATTTTTTTTTTTTTACTTAGAAACTTTGATTTTTATACGTATAAAAATCTTTTACCCGGCAGATGCAACGGGCAGCTATATCAGCGATTGATATGCTTGGGGGTATTTGTGCAGTATTAATTTTAACTGTAATTATCTTTCCAAACTCTGAAGCTGGCACCCGACTCTGCGCGATGCAAAGCACTTTAATAACGCGAGAAATTATTAAAACAGATGCACAAGGTTGCAGATTGTGTTTGAGCATAAATAGGTTAAATCAAATATTTTCTTTTCTTTACATTTGGGTGGTAAAAACAGTAATTTATTTACTTCACTTAACGCTTTTCTTTTTGGTGCACAGTTTTTTCACACAATATTTTATTAATATTTATATGTATATTCATATATATATTTTTCACTATTTGATTCACTCACATTTACATGCACCATTTATAGCTAAATCTTACTCGATAGTTTTAAGAATTATGTAGAGGGCGGCGAGGATCGTAGGTATCGCTCGGAGGGCTGCGCCAGTTAACATGTTGATTGAAATCGAAGTCGTCTTTCTATTCGAACCAGTAGTCTTTGCGGTAATTTTTGTTTAATATATTTATTAATTAATTTTATACAACGGTTTCGTTCAATAACTTATAGGTTAATTACAGCGGAACTTTTAGTAGCGAACAAATAAACGCATCAAACAGCACTAACTCTAAAACTCAGAACCAAGCAAAATAAACCTATCATGGAAAATTTCCATGTACATAAGTATATTCGTTTTCATTTATACATAAGCGATTATCGCACTTAGAATTACGCTTACGTTAGCTTAAATTTTATGTGCTGCTACTGTTGACGTTTGTGCTGCCTCTGATACGTTGTTGTTGTTTTACTCATTAGTTGTTGTTGCAGCACTGCTTGTGCCGCCGTTAATACATTGTTGCGGCTCTTTGGTGTTTGCCGTTCTCGTATTCCGTAATTCGTCGATGCAGCAGATTCTATGAACGCGGAAGACCTTCAATTCGGTCAAGCTTCCGTTCCGCAAAGTTCATAGAATCTGTAGCGTAGATGCGTGGGGGTTTCATCGGTACCGTGTTGTTAGTTAATACGGTAACTCGCGCGTGAAAAATTAGGGGGTATTGAAAGCGGATATAGCGGCTTTGTCGGTTTCTTCATTGCTAGCCAGTGAATATAGTTTTGCCATTTAGACGTTATATAGCTATTATTTCTGCCGTGTAAATGATGCTACAGTAGTAGGCTAAGGAAAGTACTATAGGTGAATTTAGATCGATCTGTGTATAAAGCAATCTCTGGATAAAATGGCACCAAAAATAAATTTTTTTTTTTTGTTTGGCAATTATATATCTTGTTGTATAGGTGAAAACTCAAATAAAAAATATGATTTTAGGTCTGTGTATTGGATTCATAAAGTTGTTAATTGGTGTTGACCTGAAAGAACCAAGGGCGGTACGTGAAGCAGCGTGATAGAGCACTTTGATATTTTGTTGTTTTCGTTTGGGGGTTGACCGGTATAGGTAGATACCAGTAAATTTTTGACGATAGAAGTAATGTTGTTGCAGAAGTGAGCGTTAAGTGGTTGCATTTATATCTCTTATTGAAAGGACATTTAATTAAATTAAGTCTGTTTAATAAATAAGTTATTAGAAATGATATATGGTAATAACTTATTTGCATTGAAGATATAATCCAAAGAAGTTGAGAAGTAGATTTCGCAGTTTTTCATCCTACAGATTAGAAGGTGTTTACATTAATCTTCGCACCAGTTTACAACATCATTAAAAAGGGCGTTTATATATACTAGTGCTATTATTATTTTTTATTATGTAGTAGTCAGCGTAAGCGCAAAAGTTGAATTGTTTTTCGGTAAGAATAATTCTTTTAATTTAATTGAAGGCAATAAAGAATAAAATTACAGAAAGGGAAGAGCCCTCGGGGATTTCGTTGCTTAGCGGCTTTATTGCTGAGAGGTGAATGTTAGCAGATACGAATATTTTTCTATTTAATATAAAGTTAGCTATATAATTACTTATTTTGGGACCTATCTTCCAAGATTGAAGCTCGTCAAGTATTGAATGAATACCAATCTTATCGAAAGGTTCGGTGAAATCTAGAGAAATTATACAGATATGGTTTCTAGACTATTGTCCAATGCTAGTAGACTGTCAGATATTGATTTCCATTTTTTAAAGTCCATTTGTCGACTATCGATTGATTTGTATGAAACAAACCACCATAGCCGGTTTCAAAATTTTAAAAATTTGTCCAGTGATTTTGCAAAGCAAAAGTTTAATGATGTTGACCGATAAGAATTTAATCTTGTTTGTCAGAATAAGGTTTGTTAAGGGGAATTATTTTACTGAATTTGTGATGTTGTGGGATAAAATTATTAAATATGTTATAGTGAACAAGAAGGTGAGATTTGGCGGATGGGTATAGATTTTTTTAATAATGCTATAATTAATTCAAGTATAGTTATCGTTATCGGGTTTTCAAATTTAGTTGCTGAAAATGAGGGGGTAAGTTGAAAGTTATGAGAAGCTATGGAAGCTTATGATGGCAAAAGTTTATTAAAAAAAAAAAATCATTTGATTCGGCAGACCAGTGTGTGCAGAGCTCATTTGATCATTCATAGATCGTCATTTAAATAGTGTCGTTAGTTATTTAAAGAATAAGTTGTATTGAGAGGCATGTACGAGCAAATAATATTGAAAACAATTTTTGACTTAATTTTTACGCCGAGTGTTAAATCTTGTTGAAGGGCCAGTACATTATGTTGAATCGAGTCTTGTATAAGGAGAGCGACTTCCCCTGATAAACCAGAGTTTTGGTAGTAAATTTTGTAATTTAAAGGACTAGAAATGTTATAGTGAGAATTAAAGTGCTTTTTTCTGAATAGAGTTAATTTTAGGGATATATTTTGTTCATTGAAGTTTGTAAATGACAGTAGTTATTTACATACGCATTAGTTCCAATGTAAGATTAAAGATCATTCAAGAAAAAATTAAATAGAAGAAAAGTGTAAATAGATTTTGAAAAGGTACCTAAATTAATACTGATGTTAGAATGTTAATGGGATTACTGCAATTGGGTGCCTGATCCTGACACAGTTTGCGCATCTAATGGATAATGGAATGTAAGACTTGATTCTTAAAGAACGTCATTATCTTTTTCAATATTTTCTTGCATTCGTCGACATGTTGCAATTTTACTTCATTCGCAATCTCTAATGCAGGAATGTCTCTGAGATTGTTGCAGTTAATAACTTTTTTTTTGAATTGTAGAGAGTGATCAGTAATCCCAACTTAACTCAAATAATTGAGATTTGTTGCTTACATACTTATATGGGTTTCAACCGCCCTTTGGTCATGGTCGCATTCAGGAAGATACACAAGCTGCTGTAGTCTTCTGCGCTCTGGGTCCAATTTTGAAGGCCAAGTATGCTGAGATATCTCCATACCTGTCCCTTATTTCGTCGTCCTCCAAGCCAGCAATCGTTCTGGAGCTCTTTCGTCCATTCGAATGAAGTAACCAGCCCAGTGCTAACGCTGGAATGTTATGCGCTGGATTATGTGAAACGCATCGAACAGCTCATAAAACTCGAGGCCTAAACTCGTCGCCCACTCTAATAGTACCAAAAATCTTGCGGAGAATCTTTCTTTTAAAGACTTTCAATGCCGTTTCATCTGACTCAATCATGGTCCATGCCTCTACGCCATACAGTAGGACTGGTAGTATCAGCGACTTGTAGATCTTGATTTTCGTCTCTTTGTAGGCGTTATTTATTGCCTGATCTTCAGGCTGACGTTGTTGCTGGTCATTTTGGATTAAAGATAGATAAAGTTTTCTACATCATTGAAGTTGAAATTCTCTATCGTCACTGATCGTTCAAGACGCGTTGACGGCGAGCGAAAAAAAACCAAGTACTACGTCTTGTTCTCATTCACCGCTTGACCTATGAGCCGAAACTGTTTACAATCTCTGAGAACACCTTGCTGACTCGCCGTTCCTGTGTTCCAATGAGCATCATTACTTTCTTTTGAAAGATCAAGCCCGACATATTTTTCATCAGCAATGATGGATTTATTCCATCAGCAGGTTGAGAAAATCGCACGACATCGCATCATCCTGCCTGATATCTTTTTTGGTATCCTAGGGGTCGGAGCGGTACTTTCCTACCCTGACAACGCTTTGTGTATTTGGAAGCGTTATCATGCAAAGGCAAACGTTCTTTGCCGGGATACCTAATGCAGACAGGGCGTCGGAAAACTTCGTTCGGCGTATTGAAAGCGGCTTTCTAATCGACAAATAGATAGTGTGTGTCTTTGTTGAAATCACGGGTCTTTTCCAAGATTTGTCGTAATGTGAATATTTGGTCATTAGTCGACATTTTTGGTCTGAAGTCACACTGATGTTATTCTATCAGTGAATTCGTATATGGCTTCAGCCTATTCCGAGGTAATTGGCGCAAACCGCGGCGTCTCCTTTCTTAAAGATAGGACAGAGAACACTGACATTACAGTCATTGGGTATGCGTTCATCATTTCTCTATCGGCGGAATTGTGCGCTTCATCGTCTCCAAATATGTACGTTAGAAAAATTACTCCTCCATAATCTCAGTGCTTCATGTGCATCTGCAACCAGATTTTCACTTTCGTCTTTACAAAAATTTACTGGAGATGTTAGCGAAAGTAATTTGGTGTTTGTGTTAGATTAAAATCAGCGACGGCTGCAACGTGAAGTGGCGTAATTAATTTCGGGAGTTTTGCTTATTATAACTGTTTTTGTGTAAGCTGTTATTGTAAATTTTATCAATTACACCAACAATTGTTGATGATGCTCAACAACAATATTAACGCAAAGTGGCTATAATACGACTTTTGCTCCAACTGTAACAACAACAACGGTGTATTCTTCACTTAGCTCCATCGCGTCATCTCAATCCTCATTGGCTACAACTTCTCCAATTACAACAAATATGTACTGTATTCCAACAACAATAATAATAATCAAACTTAGACATATCCTAATAAGTCATCGAAAACAGTTGACTCAAATAATACTAATACAGAAAGTTGAAACGTAAACAATACGAACAACAACACAAACTCTTAGTCAACTTTAAAAAGAAATAGGGATTTGCATTCGCCCAATAGCAACAAAAAACTGCAAAATAAAACACAAACAAAATTACAAGAGTACTGGCCAACCCATTCTTGACCACTACAGTGCACTGTAAATTGGTAAATTTTGATAAACTGTATTTCTTAACAGGAAGACAAATTACACAATTCTATGACGCAGTTTCATTATAAACAGTGTCCAATATAAATATACAAAATAAGTAGCGGTAACATATAACGGTAATCAGTATTTCGCAATGTTTTGTTATGTCTCCGCAAAATTTTTATGTTTTGGGCACATCGGTGTGAATTTTACTGAGTGTGCCGATCGATGAAATAAAAGCAGTTCACTTGGTCTCCAAAATAAAATGCTGCATTTTTAAAATTTTATAAAGTTTAGAAAACAATATGTCACGATTAATGAGGCATTGGTAAAATATTTTGCTAGCCATTCATCGAAGCAATTTATTAGAGTGAAGCCTGTGAGGATTGATTAAAAATAAATAAGTTTAAACTCGAAACAACGCAGAGTGTAAAGGTATAAAAAGAGGATTTTATGATCACAGATATGGTAGCGTCAGCCACATATTGTTAGTGGAGTAGAACGAAAACAGTGCTGTAATCATTGGTTCAAATTTTGAGGGTGTAGGGCCAATGCATTCCGTCAATTTCCCCAAAAATCTAAAAAAATATTTTGAATAAATAGTAAAAAAATTGGCTGCATCGGGCGACTATCCTATAACTCACATAGCACCGTAGTAAGGCTTATATGGCGATGGTGCGCAAAAATACTTCCAGTAGAGTTGCAGTGCTAAAATTTCATTATTGTCATCCAAGATATGTAAATTCAAATTATCTTCTGTATAAATTTGTGAAAGTGTAACTTCTCTCCCCCTCCCCACAAACTTTTCGAAATATAAACAAATGATGTTCTCTAGTTTTTTCATTCATATATAAGAAAAAATGTATTTTAATTATTAAAAGTAAAATTTAAATACATTTTGTAGATGTAGATGATAAAAATTTAGATATGTCTCTCTTTGGTAGTTTCCTTTGACCTGTTATAAAAGGGTCTGAACGCAAAAGAAGTGTATTGATTAAATCTGTATCTGTCAATATTCGAGACATCTTTCAAGTATGTTGCAGCCGGCACTTCTTTATTTCTTTGTTGTTGGACTCCGCAGCTTCCTCTGAGAGCTCACCAATCGACAGCAACGCGTGCTCTATCACCTTCGCACCGTGAATTAAAATTGTATGCACTGTTGCTGGAAGATA
>JAWNNP010000129.1:0-10852 GCA_035044805.1 Leucophenga maculata | reverse complement strand
TCCTAATCCGTCTTCTCCAACCAAATTTTTGGCAATAACATTTTGGTGGAGACGACTATTGGAGCTAACCAGCCTGCTGGAAAAAACAACTGACAAGACTTCCCTTTTCGTAAAATACACCTCAGTGTGGAAGGGTGAGCGAATAGCAGTGGCTACATCATGAGCACCAGCATGTGCTTCATCCGCATGCCTAATAGAGCGCAGAATATCTGCTGCTAGAGGATATTTATATTGGATGTTACATGTCAAACGACGTAAAGTCCGAATGGCCACGTATGGGGCACAATTGACTAAAAATGTGACCCTAGTCAACTCGAAGTCTTCAACTTCAGCTTTATCAGACGAACAAAACCAATTTTCTGCAAAGCTGAATCACTCTTCTCCACGAAAAAATTAGGGGTGCTTTCCGGTTTTAAAAATGTATAATAACTCAAATGATGTCGCTCATTGTGAACTTGAGCAAACGAGTCCCAATCTCCTAAACGATCTCTCTGACGACACATGGTGGAGTCATCACTAAAACATCTTATATAAATGCAGCACCCATATACACGAATTGAAGCATCTGCAAATCCGTGCACCATATTTCTCATCTTACTTGTTGTTTCCACGAATCCATGAATGGAAATTGATTGGAATTGATTTAAATATGTTTTAAAAACACCCCAGTTAGCTACCAGATTCTCAGGTATAGACTTATCCCAGTCGAGTTTTAGCAGCCACAAATCTTGAAGAGGATTTTTAACTCGCGTTATGATAGGACATAACAACCCTAGTGGGTGGAAGAAACGCGTTGAAACTAATAAGATGCTGCGCTTTGTTGCCAAAAGACATTCCCAAATCAAAGAAGGCTTCTGCTCCAAATAGCTGAATAATTTTTTTGGGGTTTAAAAAGTATGGATCGGCTAATTGTAAATTCCCTGGAATATTCCATTTGTCGTTGGTACAGTGTGACCATGCTGATAGGTAGAAATCGATTTTGTTAATGCGTGGAATGGCGCTGGTGAGGCGTAGTAAAAAAAAATGGTTTAAGATTTATGTCACCTTTTTTTTTGGGACCACGTCCTGTGTGCAGCAAAATGATGTAGAAAAAGAGAGCGATTCAATTATGGCGGCCCATATATATAGGGCTACAAATTTACATAATTGAATCGGTACAAAGGATGTACAAATACGGGCTATTGATACGGGCAGGTATCGTGCTAATAAGGTAAAGCGATATTTTTTTTTATCGATACACGCAGGTATCGTGGTAGGCTATAAATAATTCGGTTACATATTTAAAATAATAGTTTCGATGTCTTTAGATATCGACATCGCGCCGGCGTCGCACTTGTGCAATATTAAGCCAGGAGCGCACCGAAATCAAAGCTCGAATTGCTACCGTCAGCTGCTCGGTTGCTCCAGGAGTCACGCTTCGTTTCCTTGATGCACTACTCTCTTTGATCCGTGGACTTGATTCTCGGATGCTGCATTTGGTGGCAACAGCTTCGGGTTCGCTATCTGACGTCACACGTGGTTCCCTCTGTTTGTACTGTCTATTTGAGGCGCCGCGTCCCTGTGTTGATACCGGCTGTTCCTAGCCACAATTGTAGAGATCGTTTAGGACCCTGTCGGTCCGCATGCAGCATGATGAATATCGCCACAGACTCGACATACCGCCCTCGAGTTGCATTGCCCGAACGAGTGCGATGTTGTCAAACAATTTTGGCAATATCTCAGGCGTCGAACCATCTGTCGTCGCTACAGACTTCTCATTTCCAGAAACCGTTTGCAGCACCCAAGAGAATTTTGATCCCGGCATAGCCTGCACTTCTTCCAAGAGCTGTGAACAAGAAGAGAATTACAACCGCAGAACGGTTGGCAATAGTATTAAGATCTCCACTAGGTTCAAAGTTCAGAGTAATTGTAATGAGGGTGAGAAATGTATGAGTGAGTGAGCGCAAGAGTGATATGACTAGGGTGTTACGAGTATTATTTATTAATGCAAGTTGTAAGAGTATGGGTAGCACACAAAGCATTACAATGGGTCGAGTGATGACACCATTTTGTGTAATTAGCTTCGCGACACGGATTTTCCCATCTGGTCCGGATATAATTTTGATGACTTGTCCCATCCGCCACTCCGTTGGAGGTAGTTGTTCATCCTTGACTACAACCAAATCATCCTTTTCGATGTTCCGTTGAGGGTATTTCCATTTATGCCGTTTATGGAGTTCGTGTAAACACTCTTGCTTCCATCGACGCGCAAATTGATGGTGCAGAGCCTTTACTTTTTCCCATCGGTTGATGAGCGAGATGTCTTCCTTGTCGATTTATGGAATCATGACCATGGGAAGGCCTCTCAGAAAATGACTTGGAGTAACGGAAAGTAAGTCCGAGGGGTTTTCACTCATAGGGGATAGAGGTCGAGAGTTGAGCACCGACTCTATCCGCACAAAGAGTGTATTAAATTCTTCAACTGAGATACAGCCTGCTACTTTTTTGAAGTGGGTCTTCAAACTTTTCACAGCTGCTTCCCATAGTCCTCCCATGTGTGATCTTTTGTGGGAGTCCTCGGCGACCAACAAAGCGGGCAAAGGTAGCTTAAAAGGCGTTCGAGGAGAGACTGCTAACCAGTTCCAAATGAATGGCTTTTGTCGAAAAGCATACGTAGACGCACACATAGCATTTTGTGGTTAAGCTCTTTCTAAGGAGAGATGATTTGATATCGAAAGGCCCCGCAAAATCTATTCCTTTTACTGTAAAAGGTGTTGAAAATGTGACTCGCTCCGGAGGTAGAGCAGCCAAGATTTGAATGCGTATACGATACCTATAAATTGTGCATGTTTTGCATTGAGATATGCAATACTCAATTTTATTTTTTAGTTTAGGTATGCTGCTTTTCTTTGATATCTGTTGTGAATTCTTGAGCGCTTCAGATTCGTTCGGATAGTGCATTGTTTGAGAAATTTTAATAATTATTTGCTTAGCTTTACGAATTTCTTCGTGAGTTAATTCTCCCGGGTTTGAAATGGGAGACCCACGGGATGGCAATCCATTCGTTGCGAATCGAAAAACATATGCTATTGCACGAAGAGCTTTAGATAGGCACGAGAAGCGGTTAGGTAGATCGTCTTCAGGGGAGAGTACGAGTAGGGCTTCTACTTTACGTGCTTCAGGTACTGTGACTGCCAAGAGTTGGGCTTTAGACCAGTTGACTGAAGGTAATGACAGCCAGCTTGGTCTTTACCATCATAGAGGATTGTCATTGAGCTTCTGGGGCGTACATCCGCAAATTCCAAGATCCGCTGGGTTCTCGGAGGTGCGTACGTTTCTCCATGTGTTGTTGCCTTCGTTATTTGTAATTTTTGTAAGCCTATTGGCCACAAATGTTTTCCATGAGAATGGAGGGTCTTTAACCAGGCGAGCACAATTGACGAGTCGGACCACAAGGACACTGTGTGAGAGAACGGTTTCATATGGGCTAGAATATGTGCTATAAGTTTAGACAGCAGAACTGCCGCACACAGCTCTAGTCTTGGGATACTAATAGTTTGCAGAGTCGTCACAAAATCCTTGGGTTGTGTTTTTTGGGAAAAACCCGATCCATCGCAGGATGCGTATATTTTCAATAGAGTTAACTAGCTCGAGAAACGCGTTCCATTCCAGTACCTTCAAGCCACAACTGCTGAATGAGAGTATTAGCGCGAATTGCGATGGGTGCGAGCGATCTAGCAGCATCGTAGAGTGCTGCTACTGCCGATAAAATATGTCGCTTGGTTGCTGCAACGCTTGTCGAGGGAGCCTTCACTTGATACGAGAACGTATCAGCAACCGCATTCCATCGAATGTCGAGAGTTTTTGTTGAGCTTTTGTCTTCAATATTAAGAAACTCAGTGTCTAATACAACATCTTTGGGGAGATGTTGAAGCATAGTGTGATGATTTTCTGCTATTTTTTTTAAGGGGAAACCAGCAGACGCTAATGCTGCGTTGAATTGTAGCTGTGCTTCATGTGCTTCTTCTAGCTCATGTCCACCAGATAGGATGTCATTCACATATCACTCGTGTTTTAGACTTTGAAATGCTGTGGTAATTTCGAGATAGAGTCTTTAGCGAGTTGATGAAGTGTCCTAATTGCGAGATAAAGGGAGTTGACGAAATAAAATTATTTGAAAATTGTGGTGATCTGGGTGAACACCTATTTGAGTGTGAGTGGGACCTGTATAAAGAACGTCATTAGCAGAAGGTCCACTTGTAGTCTCTTTGGACGCGTTGAAAGGAGAAAAAATTACCTTCCTTGCTTATTTCCGTCGCCTCGACCATACTCATATGATTGATTGAAATATACTCAGCGAGCACATTGTGATATTGCACCTGAAGTACCGGTTTCTTCTTTAGGAACGCTTCTATTCGAGTGTATTCTCGGGATGCCATGTTTCTCGATGAGTTAACGTTAACTGACAGCCAAATTCTTTTTTAAAATGTACTTTGACTACATATCGACCATCAGAATTTCGAGTAGTAGTTTGAGTGAAGAGATCTTCGCAGAAAGCATCTTCTTCTGACTTCTTCAAATTCCCAGAAGCACTTGAGTTGCTGATTCGTTTGGGATTGGGATTCGATTGAGATTCGTTTGCTCAAGTGCACATTGTGTGGAAAGTTGTTGACTGCCATACACCTGGGAATGGCCAACAATGATTCTTGTGTCAAACGGTCCAAGCAACTCACAAGTCCGTTAGGACACGTATCTCCTGGGTAGCCTCTGAACATCCGTTCAGAGGTGAGCTAACGTGAGAAGGCGAAGGGGCCCCCTCTCCTTTAAAAAGGGGTTGGTGCGCTGTGCTTGGGACCCGCCACTTTAAAAAAAAACCCCCCAATGAAAACGAAAAGAAAGCCTCGGAACGGCCCCTTTGATGACGACCCCCGCAAACGCTATAAGGATCACGATATACGGATATGCACCTGGAATGTCCGCACCCTTAATTGGGATGGTGCAAGTATCCAGCTGGCTGATGTCCTCGAAAAATGCAAGGCTGACATCACCGCAATCCAAGAAATCCGATGGATAGGGCAGGGTTGCTCTAAAAAAGCATCTTGTGACATCTACTACAGCTGCCATGCGAGTAAGCGCGAATTTGGATGTGGTTTCGTGGTGAGTAGGAAACTACGTGGCCTCGTCTCTAGGTTCACACCTGTTGACGAGCGTCTAGCCGCGATACGCATCAAGGCTAAATATTTTTATATTAGCCTTAGTTGTGCGCACGCCCCGACGGAAGAGAAAGACGACGATGCTAAAGATGAATTCTATGAGCGCTTGGAACGCCTGTACGAGCGCTGTCCCAAACGCGATGTCAAAATCGTGCTTGAAGATTTCAACGCCAAGATTGGGAAGGAAGGAATCTTTGGCCCAACCGTCGGAAAATTTAGACCACTATCTTGTCGCAGCCAAGGTACGCACTAGGCTCAGCGTAGTGCACGCCGCACGTTCCAACATGCAACGAAGGCTAGACGTCGGCAAGCTGCAATCAGAGCAGACCGCCACAGCCTTCTCAAACACACTCTCCCGAATGCTCCGGGAAACCTCTCCGATTTCTCGAGATATATGTGAGTAGTGGACACATATTACCCGCTCCATAGATAGGGCTGCCAAGGATGTCATTGGTTATATAAAACCTGTGAAGAATTCTTGGTACGACGAGGAGTGTCGCAATGCTACTGCAGAGAAGAACGCTTCCTATCAGCGAACTCTGCAGTCGGGAGCAACGCGAGCTGTTAGAGAGCGATATCGAGAGAAACGGAGAGAGGAGAAACGCCTTTTCAGACGCAAGAAAAAGGAGCAAGAAAGGCGGGAGTTTGAGGATGTTGAGATATTCCGTAACAGAAATGAAGCTCGAAAATTCTACCAAAAGGTCAAGCGTCTGACTGAAGGTTTTAAGCCCGGAGTAACTTTCTGTAAGGATGAGAATGGAAGTCTGGTAACGGATGAACAGGAATCACTGAGATTATGGAGGAGTCATTTCTCCAACCTATTCGGAGGCGATGAAGCGCACAATACCGCCGAAAGAGAAATGACACCGGAACCACCAGTTAATGATGGCACTATTGTAGAGCCACCGGACTATTACGAGGTCGATTCAGTTATTAAAAAGCTGAAAAATAACAAAGCGGCAGGCTCTGATGGGCTGCCAGCTGAGTTATTTAAGACCGGCGGCAAAGAGTTGGTTAGGAGTATGCACCAGCTTTTATGCAAGATATGGTCCGATGAACGCATACCCAATGACTGGAATCTCAGTGTTCTCTGTCCTATCTTTAAGAAACGAGACCCCGCTGTTTGCGCCAACTACCGCGGAATAAGTCTCCTTTCCATTGGATATAAGACTTTGTCGGGCGTATTGTGTAATAGGCTGAAGCCATATACCGACTCACTGATAGGACGATATCAGTGTGGCTTCAGACCAAAAAGGTCGACCAGTGACCAAATATTCACATTACGCCAAATCTTGGAAAAGACCCGTGAGTTCAACAAAGACACTCACCACCTATTTGCCGATTACAAAGCCGCTTTCGACACGCTGATAAGAGCGAAGTTCTTCGACACCCTGTCTGCACTAGGTATCCCGGCAAAGATTGTCCGTCTTTGCATGGCGACGCTATCTAACACATAAAGCGTTGTCAGGGTGGGGAAAAACCTCTCCGACCCCTTTGATACCAAGAGAGGTTTCAGGCAGGGCGATGCTCTATCGTGCGATTTTTTCAATCTCCTGATGGAATACATCCTACGCCAATGCCCGTACATACAGAGTATGTCGGGCTCGATCTTCCAAAAGGAAGTGATGCTGCTCGCTTACGCCGATGACATCGATATAATCGGTACGCAGGAACGGCGAGTCAGCAAGGCGTTCTCGGAGATTGAAAAACAGTCTCGGCTCATGGGTCTAGCGGTGAACGAGGACAAGACGAAGTACTTGGTGTCTTCTCGCACTCCGTCAATGCGTCTTGGACGGTCAGTGACGATGGAGAATTTCAACTTCAGTGTTGTAGAAAACTTCGTCTATCTCGGAACAGAGATAACCAGCAACAACAACGTCAGCCTGGAGATCAGGCGAAGAATCACGCTTGCAAACAGATGTTTTTTTGGGCTGAGCAAGCAAATGAGAAGTAAAGCCCTCTCTCGACGGACGAAAATAAAGATATACAAGATGCTGATACTCCCGGTCCTACTGTATGGCGCAGAGGCATGGACCGTGATTGAGTCGGATGAGACAGCGTTGGAAGTCTTCGAGAGGAAGATTCTTCGCAGGATCTTTGGTCCTATTAGAGTCGGGGACGAGTTTAGGTCCCGTATGAACCGCGAGCTGTACGAGCTATTCAATGAGGTTGACATAGTCCAGCGCATCAAATTCCAGCGGCTGCACTGTGCTGGGCACCTCATTCGAATGGACGAAGGAGCTCCAGCACGCATGGTTTACATGGGGGGCCCAAACTTGATTGGTGGACGCCGACATAGAGGACGACCGGTCACTCGATGGAATGACCAGGTATGGAGAGATCTCTCCGTACTTGGCATTCAGAACGACTGGCGCCAGCGCGCACAGGATTATGGAGGCTGGCGCGCTTTCCTGGACGTGGCCATGACCGGTAGACGGTTGACGGCCATTTAAGTAAGTAAGTACTTGAGTTGCTTGGGAGATTAGGATCGTTTGCTCAAGTTCACATTGTGAAAAAAATTGTTGACTGCCTGGGAATGGCCAACAATGATTCTTGTGTCAAACGGTCCAAGCAACTCACACATCCGTTAGGACACGTATCTCCTGGGTAGCTTCTGAACACTAGTTCAGAGGTGAGCTAACGTAAGAAGGCGTGGGGGCTCCCTCTCCTTTAATAAGGGGTTGGTGCACTGGGCTTGGGACCCGCCACTTTGAAAACTTAACCCCTAATGAAAACGTTAATGAAGCCTCGGAAAGAATGCTACGATGACGACCCCCGCAAACGATATAAGAATCATGATATGAGGATATGCACCTGGAATGTCCGCACCCTTAATTGAGATGGTGCAAATATCAAGCTGGTTTATGTCCTCGAAAGATGGAAGGCTGACATCAACGCAATCCCAGAAATCCGATGGATAGGACAGGGTTGCTCTAAAAAAGTATCCTGTGACATCTACTACAGCTGCCATGCGAGTAAGCAGCGAGCAGCGAGTGCCTAGCCGCTATACGCATCAAGGCTTAATATTTTTATATTAGCCTTAGTTGTGCACACGCCCCGACTGAAGAGAAAGACGACGATGCTAAAGATGAGTTCTATGAGCGCTTGGAAAGTCTGTACGAGCGCTGTAGGAAACACGATGTCAAATTCGTGCTTGGCGATTTTAACGCCAAGATTGGGAAGGAAGGAATCTTTGGCCCAACTGTCGGAAAATTTAGCCTTCACGATACTACCTCCAATAATAGAGAGAGGCTAATCGATTTCGCCGCAGGTCGGAACATTGTAGTTAGTAGTACCAGATTTCAAGACCTTATCATCCACAAGGCTACATAGCTGACTCCAGATCAAATAACACGCAACCAAATTGATCATGTTCTGATTGACGGAAGGCACGCATCGAGCGTGTTGGACGTGCGAACGTTACGTGGTCTCAACATTGACTCGGACCACTATCTTGTCGCAGCCAAGGTACGCACTAGGCTCAGCGTAGTGCACGCCGCACGTTGCAACGAAAGCTAGACCCCAGCAAGCTGCAATCAGAACAGACCGCCGCAGCCTTCTCAAACACACTCTCCCGACTGCTCCGGGAAACCTCTCCGTCTTCTCGAGATATATGTGAGCAGTGGACACATATCACCCGCTCCTACAAAACCTGTGAAGAATTCTGGGTACGACGAGGATTGTTGTAATGCTACTGCAGAGATGAACGCTTCCTATCAGCGATCTCTGCAGTCGGGAGCAATGCGAGCTGTTATAGAGCGATACCGAGAGAAACGGAAAGAGGAGAAACGCCTTTTCAGACGCAAGAAAAAGGAGCAAGAAAGGCGGGAGTTTGAGGATGTTGAGATGTTACGCGACAGAAATGAAGCTCGAAAATTCTATCAAAAGGTCAAGCGTCTTACTGAAGGTTTTAAGCCCGGAGTAAGTTTTTGTAAGAATGATAATGGAAGTCTGGTAACGGATGAACAGGAATCACTAAGATTATTGAGGAGTCATTTCTCCAACCTACTTGGAGGCGATGAAGCTAAGAATTAGGTTTGTTGTTTTAAAGTGGCTGGCTCCAAGATGGCCGTCCACCCCTTATTAAAGGAGAAGGGGCCCCTTCGCCTTCTTACGTTAGTTCTGATCTGGTGTTCAGAAGCTACCCAGGAGGTACGTGTCCTAACGGACGTGTGAGTTGCTTGGACCGTTTGTAACAAGAATCATTGTTGGCCTTTCCAAAGTGAAAGGCAGTCAACAACTTTTCTTACAATGTGAACTTGAGCAAACGAGTCCCAATCTCCCAGTGTCTGATCAGTCACCGATTATTTAACTTTGTGTGAGTCTCCAGTTAATTTCTTTATTAATCATTCTTATGCAATAGATTGACAGACTGGCAAGTATTCAGAAAAATGGTAGATGAAATAGTTGACACATTCTCTGTAATCCACAATGCAACTTAAGTTAAGAATGAAGCATGGTCATTCAATGGAATATTACAATACGCAGCATGGCATTGTATAAGAGTTACCAGACTAAAATTTTTTTATTTTTTATTTTTCATTGTTTTATACGTTTGTCTATAAGACACCTAGTACACTTCAAAATAATGTTTAAGGGATAAAATAGTTAACAAAAAAACAATTTCATTAAGTTATAATAATATTAGGACTACAATATGTAATGCAGGAATTTATGCATCCACTACAGACAGCTAATACTTACGGCTGCCCCACTCTTAGCGAGATACCGTAGGTAGATTAACATAAATACCCTTGCACAATAAATAAACTTTGCAAAGTAATGACCAGATTAATACTAAGAAAAGTTTGGTAAGTCCACTGGTCGTATCCTATTATGACGTTTTCTAGTTGTGAGTTCCAGGAAGGGTATATTGTTTAACTCGTTGTTGAATTGAGCCATAATTCTGATGTGATGAGCAGAATGCATTGCTGCTACTATTTCCTATTTTATTGTGCGCATGTTGAGGTCTCGGTGTATATCTGCATTAGAAATAAACCAATTAGCTCCTATAATTTGTCGAAGTATTTTTGACTGTGGCCGTTGAATAATATCAGTGTTCGATGTTTTAGATGTGCCCCATATCTGGAGACCGTAAGACCAGATAGGTTTGATAATCCTAATAATATTATAAATGCGAAAGTTTGTATGGAGGTATGTATGTATTTATGGATGTTCCTCTCTTACGGCTAAACCGCTCAACCAATTCGTCTGAATTTTGGAATAGAGATAGATGGTGTTTACGCCGCAAAGGGCGATAATGGGTTAAGTTTTTGTTATTTTGTGAACTTGTAAATAGCAGAACAGAATAAGGAAAAGAGCAAGCGAGAGAGAAGATTCCGTTAGCAACTTCTCTCTATTAGTATTTTGTTGTTGTAATAAGCACCTTTTGCATAGATTTTGTATACTTTTTTTGTGATCGCTTGCATTAGAAGCAAAACAGTTGCAATTTCGTCTCCGCCGCCTCAAGCTCGCTATTTTAAGTCTCTGCCGCGGTGGGCAGAGCTAGCGTCGCAGGGCACATTAACCAAAATTGTGCATAGTTCCAAGTATCGGACTTACATATGTTACAAATAAAGAACGTGTATTTATAAGTGAAAGTTATCGAGTCTTTTTATTATAAGCAAAGGTGGCTGAAAATATAATTTGAAGACTTATAA
>JAWNNP010000125.1:0-88703 GCA_035044805.1 Leucophenga maculata | reverse complement strand
TTCGAATAGGCATTTCATTGGAATTTAAAATTTACAAATTCTTGACGCCGACACTCTGGCGACTCAAAACCAACTTTAAGCAGCTCGGCGACACGTACTAACGAACTGTACCGACTGTCCGGCGACATATATATAATTTAATACAAAGTGGTTGCCTTATTATTGTTGCTGTAAAACCTAACAAAATAAGCGCCAGAATAACTCCTCACGCCGTAACATTGCACTGGTGCTACTGCATTTTAATTATAATTCATAGTTGCCGCTCGAGCTCTCTTCCTAGCGTGGTGCAACACCAATATAAACAAACAATGTGGAAAATAAACTAATAGCGAATGTATTTTCCTTACAAGATATATATGTACATACTCGGTGTTTTATTTTAATAGCAAGTGCTGTTTTGCAAAAGACTCTATATTTGTAGTTCATTAATTCATTTCGTACAATTCACATAAAAATAATTTAAATTTGGTTACTGCTCTAAAAACAGTTTGTTGTCAAATACTTAAGCTAGAATAAAATTATAGTAAAAAAAACTAAAAAATCACGCTAAAGTAATTTTTTTTTTTATATATATGTATTTATTTACAATCTGTCCGAGGACAATAAGTAAATGTGACAGTAATTTTGTAATTTACTTAACAGGATTAGCTTATCTCCAGTAAGAAAGCTAATATATTTCAGCTACTTATCTATTACTTTATACTGTACATACAGTTATTTACAAATAAGATTGTTATTATTATTCAATAACTTAATGTCTATCTGGAAAATCCAGTATATGAAAACGTTTAAGTCTTCTATAAACTAAGCTATTATCTGTTAAATTTATAGCTAGGGTGTTGCTATGACCATCTTCCTTTTTTAATGGGGCATTTCGCATTGTAAAATATTCCTGTTTCCATATAAATCTTTCATTATAATGCTTGTCAATACACTAATCAGGACTGCAAAGGATTAAACAAGTATTCCAAAGCCACCGCATATCCCACCTCTAGAAGAAAATTTAGGAATATCAAAAAAAAAAAAAATATTCCCTGTTACGAGACATTTAACAGCAACATAAACAGGATGTTCTTCCCGGGTACAAAAAAATTCTAGTTACTAAACACAATTTTTTTCCACCAAATACAATGGTTACTGAGATATCGTTTTAAGTAAAGCTTCAAGACTTGAAGAATCACATTGCAAGAAGTCTCATAGAGTGTTTTCCTGAAAGGCTTACATTGATCAAAAAGTGGGGATGAGAAAGATCTTCCGGTCATAGTACATACATGCAAAAATAGTGACGAATAGGTTTATGGCATTTCTAGTTTCGACCTCCGCCAGTACATATTTGTCATCCGATTTTGTTTGAATATGCACAGAATCATCGGAACTCATCAAGACCACAGTAAAGCTATGTTCACACACACTGGCAGTGTGTCGAATATTCGATGTCAGACATCTGGCATGGTGTTCAGACGTCATCGATATTCGAAGATACTTTAACTGGCAACACTAGTGCAAGAAATGAAATTGAAAGATGTATGACAACAGCTGACATGGGTGTTCACACTACATGGTAACCTGCCATTGCTGTCGTGCATATTCTGCAGAGATGTGAGAAACGCGGCTGCACTCATAATTTTAATAAAATTGAAATAAAGCAAACAAAAAAATTATGAAAGGGCTTGGGTCCGAGATTGGATTGCGCAAAGAGAGCAATGCGATTTTTACGTAACTTTAATGCGTGAATTACATGCATTTCAGTCCGCTACTGTTCTCTCTAATGTCACGCCAATTTCCTCAAAAGTGTGATCACGCAACTTAGTTAGTTATATGGCTGTAAACCGTCTGCCTCCATAATCTTGTGCGCGCTGGCACCAGTCGTTTTGAAAGCCAAGTACGGAGAGATCTCTCCATACCTGGTCATTCCATCTAGTGCCCGGTCGTCCTCTATTTCGGCGTCCACCAATCTCGTCTGTCGAGAGAAGGCTTTACTTCTCCAGGCTGACGTTGTTGTTGCTGGTTATCTCGTATCCAAGATAGACGAAGTTTTCTACAACACTGAAGTTAAAATTCTCCATCGTTACTGACCGTCCAAGACGCGTTGACGGAGTGCGAGAAGACACCAAGTACTTCGTCTTGTCCTCATTTACCGCTAGACCCATGAGGCGAGACTGTTTCTCAATCTCCGAGAATGCCATGCTAACTCACCGTTCCTGCGTACCGGCGATATCGATGTCATCGGCGTAAGCGAGCAGCATCACTTCCTTTTGGAAGATCGAGCCCGACATACTCTGTATGTACGGGCACTAGCGATGTATTCCATCAGGAGATTGAAAAAATCGCACGACAGAGCATCGCCCTGCCTGAAACCTCTCTTGGTATCAAAGGGGTCGGAGGGGTTTTCACCCCCCCTGACAACGCTTTGTGTGTTAGATAGCGTCTCCGGGGTACCTTGTGCAGACAGGTCGTCGAAGAACTTCGATCGTATCGGCATATCGAAAGACGCTTTGTAGTCGAAAAATAGGAGGTGAGTGTCTTTGTTGAACTCACGGGTCTTTTCCAAGATTTGGCGTAATGTGAATATTTGGTCACTGGTCGAACTTTTTGGTCTGAAGCCACACTGATATCGTCCTATCAGTGAGTCGGTGTATGGCTTCAGCCTATTGCACAATACGCTCGACAGAGTCTTATATCTAATGGAAAGGAGACTTATTCCGCGGTAGTTGGCGCAAACAGCGGGGTCTCCTTTCTTAAGGATAGGACAGAGAATACTGAGATTCCAGTCATTGGGTATGCGTTCATCGGACCATATCTTGCATAAAAGTTGGTGCATATTCCTAACCAACTCTTCGCCTCCGGTCTTAAATAACTCAGCTGGCAGCCCATAAGAGAATGCCGCTTTGTTATTTTTCAGCTTTTTAATAACTGAATCGACCTCGTTATAGCCCGTTGGCTCTACAATAGTATATCGGCGGTATTGTGCGCTTAATTGCCACCGAGTAGGTTGGGAAATGACCTCCATAATCTCAGTGATTTCTGTTCATGCGTTAGCAGATTTCCATTGTCATTAACATCCTCAAACTCCCGCCTTTCTGGCTCCTTTTGAGATAGCTGCGGCGGTCTGTTCTGATTGCAGCATGCCGACGTCTAGCTTTCGTTGCATGTTGGAACATGGGGCGTGCTCTACGCTGAGCCTAGTGCGTACCTTGGCTGCGACAAGATAGTGGTCCGAGTCAATGTTGGGACCACGTAATGTTCGCACGTCCAACACGCTCGATGCGTGCCTTCCGTCAATCAGAACATGATCAATTTGGTTGCGTGTTATTTGATCAGGACTCAGCCATGTAACCTTGTGGATGTTAAGATGTTGAAATCTGGTACTACCACTACCATTAGCCTCTCTCCATTATTGGAGGTGGTGTCGTGAAGGCTAAATTTTCCGACGGTTGGGCCAAAGATTCCTTCCTTCCCAATCTTGGCGTTGAAATTGCCAAGCACGATTTTGACATCGTGTTTGGGACAGCGCTCATACAGACGTTCCAAGCGCTCATAGAACTCATCTTTAGCATCGTCGTCTTTCTCTTCAGTCGGGGCGTGCGCACAAATTAGGCTAATATAAAAATATTTAGCGTTGATGCTCATCGTGGCTAGGCGCTCGTCAACAGGCGTGAACCTAGAGACGAGGTAACGTAGTTTCCTACTCACCACGAAACCACATCCAAATTCGTGCTTACTCGCATGGCAATCATCGGATTTCTTGGATTGCGGTGATGTCAGCCTTGCATTTTTCGAGGACATCAACCAGCTGGATATTTGCATCATCCCAATTAAAGGTGCGGACATTCCAGGTGCATATCCTCATCTCATGATCCTTATATCGTTTGCGGGGGTCGTCATCAAAGGGTTCCTTCCGAGGCTTCCTGTTCGTATTCACTGGGGGTTTATTTTTTTTAAGTGGCGGGTTCCAAGCCCAGCGCACAGCTTGCTGACTTTATATGGTACTTTCGATGAGTTATATATGTTTTCGTTGTTTCCTATGAATTTTATTAAAGTTTTCGCGTCCTCAACTGACCAAACTTTTCAATTTTACGAGGTTTTCGACCGCGTTCATTTGGAGGTGCGCTGCACAGAATCAATTTATTCAATTTAGATTGAAAAGCATTAAAACATTACTTACTCATTCATCGCACGTGTTTCTTTTACGCTAAGAAATGGCAAAACGTATGGTAACAAATGACCAAATGATGATCATATGCTTTTACACTGGCACAGAGCTGCCATACGCTATGCTTTGTGATTTCACACATTCGTTAGAAGTTCTCTGACACAGCCTGCCAGTTAGAGTTGACAGATACTCTGACAGTGTCACTGGCAGGTGTTCACACATATATGACATCGAATATTCGACACATTGCCAGTGTGTGTGAACATAGCTTAAGCGATACAAACAAACAAATTAGAAATATAAAGCATAACATTCTTAAAATCAGGAAACACATTACAATTTTTTGGAATAACAAATGCATCGTCATCCTTGACATGTGCAATTTGTAAAAAGATACTAAAAGACTTTAAAAATTTGGACGATTCAATGGTGCAAAATTTGGTTTATATGCCTCAAAAACAGCCTAATTGTTGGTTCAAATGTATCCTGCGACAAACCTGATTGCCTTACTACATAAAATTTTGGCTCATGGTAACGAATACCAATAGCTAACCAATAGGAGAGTTTTCGAAAGAATGTAGAAAAAATAAAAATATATGCGGCCGTCAGCCGATGTGGCACACAAGGGGAAACACATGATACACTCGGTGTACGTGACGTAATTGTGTGTACTGACGGTAGTGCGACTATATCCAGGAACAGGAACAGGCTTTTAAAAAGTATATTATTGTTTACTTTCTATAAGTGATGGCTAATCTGTAGTCGGGCGGTGAGAGCGAACTCTGTTAAATAAAAGTCAATATGTCCTTCCTCAGACATAAAATAGGTTGCGTTGGGCTAGTGACCCAACCGTATAAATTATACTCACTCAAGAAAGGCATAATAGCCAAAAGCTTGAAACGCGCGTTAATATAGTAATAGCTCGATTTAAAAGCAAACTCCGCAAAATAACCATTGTCTAGTGCTATGCACCTACCAAACCAGACACAGATGATTCTAAAGACGAATTTTATAACCTCCTTGACTTTACAATCAATTCTGTCTCTAGTGGCGATATAATTGTTGCACTGGGTGACTTCAATGCAAAGATTGGCGATAACAACACCAATGTCGAGAGGTTCATGGGCCGACACGCAAATCGACCATGTGCTGATTAGCAAGCGACTCCACAACTGACGGATGGACGTGCGTGCGTATAGATGAGCTGAAATGTACAGCGATCACAATCTGATTGTTGGACGGTTACGTCTACGGTCAGAAGGAATCGGCAGGCAACAGCAACGCAAACAGATCTACCAAGAAGAACTGTCTTTGCTCGTCATAAATCCACACGAACTTGGAAGCAAATTCAAAGAACGTGCTCTCAAAAACGGTTGGATTGCAGCACTTCAGACAGAAGCCGTGGATCAGTAACACCACTGTTTACGGAGCGCAGGCTATTGAAAGCACAGTAAAATGCATGTGCAATATATGTCAGCAGCATCCTTCGTGGATCATACAACGACGTGCACAGGCGTATTAAAAATCAATCCATGCGGATAAGAGGGCTTATTTGAAAAGCATATCCAGTAATGCAGAACAGGCAGCGAACTGCAACAACTTAAAGCGGTAAAGGAACTAGGGAACGTTAAGCCAAATATTCCATCTATCGAAGCTTATGACTGGTCCTTAGTTCGTGCAGAAATTTACGTGGTATAACGCGAATTTTCGCCAGAATCTCGTTAACTTTAAACACCCAATTACGGCGAGAAGAGAATGGGTTCTGACAAAATCGGTCTTGCGATTTTTTAAATAAAAAGTGTTTAAAAAACTATTCCCTGGTAGTTCAGTTTTTTGAGTAACGATGAAGAGACGTGTTAATATTGATTTCCCCAGGCATGGCATGAGTTAGCACCATACTAACAGTTGACTACACCGCGCACATCTACGAACTGTTGATTACTATTTGTATCTATGTTTTTGATTAAAAAAGTTCATAAAATTCATTACTAGAAAATGATGGTGAGAGTAATTCAAATATAAAATTAATTTTTATGTTTATTTTTCAATTCATTCCATAACAATAGTTTAACTATTTCTACCAGGATTCATTTCGAGGAAGATGTGGGGAATGCGTTAATGGCTAGGGAAACTACAGTATGATAGTAATCTTTAATTTGTTTTTGCACAACAATCGAAGATGGGTAAACTGAAATTGAGTTTGGAGAGTATCAAGGCCTGATAAATAGTAATGACTGTGTTATGAGGGTTGCCACATGTATAAGCCTAACTATGAAAAAACGATAATTTATGAGACAAAATTGCTTTATTGTTTTTCAATATATTCACCATTAAGATTGATACACTTTTACATTCGCCCGAACCATTTTTTGAAACAATTTTCCCACTCCATAAGATATACCTCCAAAACATGCGTTTTGAAGGCATCAACAGCTTCTCCGGGAGTTCAAAACCGTTGCCCGTGCAGTTTATTTTCGATGTGAGGGAATAAGTCATTTGGTGCCAAGTCAGTGCTGCACGCTGGATGACCCATCAATTCGATGTTTTGAGCGTCCAAAAACTCATTTATGACGCCCGAAGTGGGAGAGCTCGAATTATCGTGATAAAGTATTGTGACGAGGCCCTAAGGCCTTCGCACAATGCAATGGCCAAAAGTATAATGGCCACAGACAACTACGATTTACTTACAAAGAAAGATAATCTACACGAGAACACAAAACTCAATACAGGACAAATATACCTAACACAAACCAAACGTTACACTACACTTCGAAAACTTCCAATGCTCTCACACGCAACGGCGATCGCAAAAACAAATATACACAGCAACAGTTACTGCGATGCGCTACAATGGTGACCGAATAGGCATAAGCGAACAGTTGGAATAAGCACCCGCGTTTGCCTACGCAGTCAACCACACCTACGCTACGCAGGCACAGAAGCGAACACATATTTCCAATGCGCACCAAGAACGATCGACAGTTAGCAACTACAACATAAACGCAATCGCACTACAAATGCACAAAGAGACAGAGACAACATGAGGACAAAAACTATGCGCAGTTAGAAAAATGCATGGGGAGTTGCTGAGCGCAGTTAATCGGTTAAATAGAAGGAACCGAAAGACAACGGGCATTTGAACGTTCGACGCGAAGACAGCAAAAATATTCTGGGAGTTCGAATCGGATAGCGGAGCTGAACGGACGTGTTCGCGGACAACGGCTGAAAAGACAACGACAGCAGCGGGGACAAGGAGAACAACAAAGCCAAAGACAGCATACGAAGCAACAACAACAGCGGGGACAGCAAAGGAAAAAACAGCAACGCCAGTAGCAGCATCAGCGGAGGTAGCGGGGCAACGGCATGCAGCGACAGTGGGAAAAGCCAAAGCCGGCGTGGTAGATATGTAGAAATTAATTAAGTAATTAAATTTATCGAATAAAAGCTGCGCTCAAATCCTAGTTAAGTCACCAAGAATCTATTCGTAGATAAAAATATAATAAATTCCTTAAAAAACAAAAAGAAACGCCTGGGCATCCGGCGATCATACCTCGGCTGGTGCCTCGTTACGGTATGATTCGTCTTCGTCGGTTGGTTTTCCTCAAGTTCATTGAACACTTCAGGCAAACAAATGGTTGTATACCATTCAGAACTGACCGCCCTTCTTTCGAGAAGTAACATGCGATCAATTGCTTCGATCGCATGTTTTTGTTGGAATTCGCTCATCTTGCAAGACCCAGACGGTCGATTGCTATTTTCTTTTGGGCTCATACACATATATCCACGTTTTGTCACCTCTCACGATTGAGTAGACGACTTTTGACGCACCTCGCATGAATTTCTTCAGCATTTGCTTGCACCAATCGAAACGAACCTTGTTTTGAGCTATTGTCAAATTATGCGCTATCTAACGTGAACAAACCTTTCTGACGACGAAATGTTCGTGTAATATTGTATGTATGCTTGTCATACTAATGCCTAGGGATGCCTCAATCTCATGGTATGTAACACGACGATCCTGCTTTATCAGTTCACACACAGCATCGATGCTTTCTGGCACAACGACCGATTTTGGACGACGGTCACGATTGAATTCGATGTACCAGTTTTTCACAGCGGCCAAGGATGGAGCTTCATCACCAAAAGTGGATTTAAGTTGATTGTTGCACTCTTGTCTTGATAATCCACGTAGAAAATCGTAATAAATTATCGCACGAAAATGATCACTGTTTAATTCCATTTTTTGGCCGAGATGAAGTTTACAAGTGCCTGTAAAGAAACCAAATTGGGCTCGTACGTCAAAGTGTTCAGACTTTACGATGGAGACGTCAAATTGCACCTGGCAACAAGTTTTGTCACTCAGGCTAGAAATATATGTAGCAACCCTCGTAATATGGATACTTGAGATCCTAACGCTAAGAAATTGTATAGTATTGAGTCTAGTTTCTAATTGTTTTCTTAAGCTAGTGCATTGTGGTTTTGAATTAAGTTACGAGTCGAGAATTATACCTAAGATATTTAAGAATATTACTTAGCTTACTCCAGCGATATTAAAATGTATGTCCGAAAAAATACAATTGGGGTTGCTAAGGAGGCCCCCGACAAGTTTCACCACGATTCTAAATCAGTTAAGATATGCGGGAGCATGGCAAAGGTATATGAGAAAAAGGTTACATGATTTTTGTTGTTGACAAAATTTTATCGTATGACCTAACAGTAGACAATTTTGGCATGACATCGGATTAGAAAAACATTCCTTTACATTAACTGTTTGTCATGATATATCTAACTAAGAGGGAACTTTGAATACATCAAATGTAAAGAGAACTACGCCTCAGTGTTGTGGGCGCCCTTCGACAATTTTTGTAAATTTAAAGACAGATTGAACAATTTGCGATTTCAGTTCGTCTATTATTTCAGCTTCAAGGATGTTAATTACGGATGGTTCATAAATAGTACCTTTTACAGAATTCAAACTTGCACTCTATTTTGCAAATACCAGGGAGCACTTCGGTTATGATAAATTTCTCAGATTTTTTTTTTTTGTTTTGAGTTCACTAGTATAATCAGCAGAGGTCGCAAATAAGAGTTTACCGTTTTTCTCTTTGCGGTTTATGAACTAACATAACCGAACAATTCATGCAAACTCGCTCTCGCTCTGAGCAAAATCACTTCGTTTGTCTTTGTTTTGGTTTTCGGTTGAGTGTTATCGGGTGAGCTATGCGTGTTACGGTCTTTCAATAACACTTTAGTGAGAGCGATTCGATTCATCGCTCGCACATTGAGTGTCAGCAGATGACCGAAAAAATTAAATGTTTAGCGCAAACGGTCTTTTGGTTTTGTTTTGTTCACTTTGCCTTGTTGGCAATATTGCCCTCTCGTTTGCGTAAAACTGTTGGAAAAAATATCAAAAAAATGTTTCATTCGCTAAAATGCATACAAAAGCAAAAGACTTTTATTTTCTTCGCGTCCAAACGCTCAGTGAATTCCCCGAACAAAAGCGAAACAACAATTTCGGTTATTCGTTAAGCGCAGACCGTTTTACTTAAGAGACGAAGTGAACGGTTCATTTCTGACTTTTTACTCAATGAGTCTGTAAATGAGACTTATTTACGGACAAGGAAGAACGGTCAGTTGTTAATTGCGACCTCTGATAAACAGTTTACATTCGCGGAGAGCAGATATTTTTTTTATATGTGTATTTATTTACAAATTGTCCGAGGACAATAAGTAAATGTGACAGTATTTTTGTAATTTACTTAACAGGATTAGCTTATCTCCAGTGATAAAAGCTAATATATTTCAGCTACTTATCTATTACTTTATACAGTATATACAGTTATTTACAAATAAGATTGTTATTATTATTCAATCTGGAAGATCCAGTATATGAAAACGTTTAAGTCTTCTATAAAATAAGCTATTATCTGTTAAATTTAAAGCTAGAGTGTTGCTATTTCCTCTTTAACCATAGGAATTTTCATGTCTTTATGGATTTCCGCATTTGTAATAAACCAGGGTGCATTGACAATAGTTCTAAGCGTTTTGTTTTGATACCTCTGTATGATTTTAATATTTGAATTACTCGTAAGTACCCCAAAGTTGCAGAGCGTATGTCCAGACCGGCTTTAGTACAGTTTTATACAGTCTTACTTTGTTTTCTAAGCTGAGCTTGGATTTTTTACCACATTCGCGGAGAGCAGATATTTAAATAATTTCGTTGCTGATTTTATTTAGTTCATCATGCTCTTCAAAATATGAGTATAAAGCGATTTATTTTATTGAGTTTTTGGAACGAAATAAATAAAAAATTAGAGCTATCTTGCACATGTTCGGCGAAATCGTCTAACTCATCAGTAAGTTTTTAAAATTGTCTTTTTTCGAATTTGGGCGATCAATGAGACTCGCAAAGCGATTATTACCTAATTTGGGTGGTCTGGCAGTTATGGTGCAAATCGTTGGTTAACACACAAAAACAATTAATGATAATGCGAGATGAAAAATATAATAGAGTACAAAAGAGAAAAAAAAATCAAAACAAACCTGATAATCAGATAACGGCAATGGAATTTTATGAATAGAAGTCCGCACTCGAAGAGAGGTAGGTCCATGGCTGTATTATTTAATTTCCAAATAAAAAAATTAACATGTTTTTTTGTCAGCTTTATACAACTAAGTTTTAAGATGAAATGACCATATAACATTTAATCTTCACCATTCCCAAAAAGTTCCTTAAAACTCCGCCAAAGTGAAAATGTTCACCATAAAACTATCAACGCATGGTAATGGCATTTTCTGGAGATGACTGGTTTCAATGGTATAACAAACAATTGGACATAGTCGAAATCGTAAAACTTTGGTCAAAGGAAGCGAAATTATTTTCATTACACAACATATTCTCCTCTTACTCGACTCCAAGCACCATACCAGCCATACAAAGTACTGAGTTCATCGACACACTCTTGTTGAGAAAATCGAATACCTTCTCTTGAATTTTCCATTTTTTGGACAAATTGATTTTTTCAACTCACTGTAAACAACACAAATAGCGCTTGAACATAAAAAAGTTGTGAGTACGTTCATGGTAAAAAATGTCAAACTTTATTTTAGTATTGCCAGATTTTACCTGTTAGCATTAGTGTTGCCACTTCCCGAAATATGAATAGTGTCTCTCGTACTAAGAACGCACAAACTCAACAAACAAACCGAAACTTACCACCATAAAAACCATAAAACTTATTGCTAACATGCGTTATATTTAACTGTGTTCTCAATGAACACACTTAGAAAATATATTATATACTCGTAAAGTGTGGGTATGGACGCGGCACCTACGGAATTTTGTTTACTTCTTACGAATAAGAGGATTAAAAATTCACAACTGAGATGCGTTATGATTCATGACCGAGTATCAAGTATTCTGCAATTATATTAATTTCTGGAAAATTAACTTGTGTATTTACTTACCCGACATGACGATGACTAGCAGCCAAAAGTTCAAAGTCAGGTCCAAAAGATTGTACAGCATCTACAAGCAAAAGTCCATGCACAGACATTGAGAAATGGGTTTCCTCTTGTCGTTTGCTGATTCCAGTTTTAACTCCAATAATTTGCAATTCTGCAATACTTTTATTATTCGATTGAATTTCTATAATCATTTGTCCAACAAAAAACTGAAGAGCTATAAAACTTCCATTTTCTGAGTTTTCTATAAAAGCTAGTGTATCTTCATGATTTTTAACGCATTCATTGTTTGTTTTAAAAATATTTCTTGAAGTAATTGGATACATTATGTTCAGAAAATCATTTATTTTTCTTTCATTAGCGTGAACAAGTATTTTGGAAAGTGTTCCAACTAGGGTAACCGATGGATACTCCGGATCTACAGTAAATACAATTCTTTGTTCAAGTTGTAGTGCAATGTTAAATTTTTCAAGCAAGTGGAAGTTTGAGGAATTTTTGAGACTAGATTGCCATCGCTCTTTGTTTTTGCAAACTAAAACTTGCAAATCAGTAAGGTTTATCGTATATCTATCATAAATTTTGTTATGAATAGCACTTTCTAATTCACTACTCTTGGTAATGAATGTAGTGCTTGAAAATAATGTTTCATTTACAGTTGGTGATTTTGAAAAACTAATTTCTGATCCAGGAGGAGTAGAACAGGGTGTCATATACATTTCATCTTCTTCATTGGTTGTTTCCGACTGACTATCATTATGTAAATTATTGGTATTAAATTTTTTCTGATAGTCATTTTTTAGCATTTGAAACTTTCCAAAATCCATTAGCACAATAAGCGAATTTATGTCTTGAATGTTTTCCAAAAAAATTATTCTAGGTGCAAATATTTCCACCTCAAAAGACCAAAGTCGGCGGGTTTCCTGCAAAAAAAAAAAAAACACATAATAATGTATGCAAATATAATCAATGTTATTGTGCGATTGGTTAATTGGAAAATATATGTATTTTTTTGAATCACTACGTATACAAAAACTATAATACAAGAGAGATAGCATTTAAACAGTGACATTAAGGCATTTACCTTAGAATTTGTGCGCTAACAGGATTAATAAAAATAAGCTTTAATGCCTATTTAGGCCCTGTACCGAAGGTACAAGAGCCTATTGGTTTTGTGCAAATGTATGTAACAGAAAGAACTAATTATCGGAGACCCCCCAAAGTTACCCCCATTATGGTCAGGAGTGATAGAGGAGTCGATATAGCCATGTCCGTCTGTCCGTCTGTATGAAAGAAAGGATCTCGGAAACGGTAATAGATAGAGACTTCGTGTTTTTTGCATTCGACTAGGACTGCTCCGGAATTTCACAAGTTTATTTTAAAAACTTGCCCCTCCACCCCCTTCCACATAAAATCACCCCCAAAGGTAAAAATTTCTTCGGCACAAAAAAAAGTAAGTACGCTTGTATAGAGATATCGTCCTTCTTAGCCAAAATCTGAAAAGTTCATCAAAATCGGATAATAAATGACGATTTTATAAGCAATTGAATTTAAACGACCCCCCTTTTCTTTTCATTCATATTCGCGCAGTGAGAAGTGGTCATGTGTTTGGTCATAAGCTCGGGAAACATTTAATGTGTTTGTTAGGCGTCCGAACTGGTACAGGGCCTCTTACAGTCGGTTACGCCTGACTGTATTTTCTTACTTGTTTTAAGATCGTTTGGGTGGAGTTTTTTGAGCCGTTTACGATAAAGCCGCTGCTAGCTGGTTAACATGCGAAGCCAATCAGTGATCTGCTACTTTGGACTGCTTTTAATTTGCTTAATGACTGTTGGCATTTTCAAGTCACGGTGCGAGATTTTGTTAAGCATATACCAAGAATCATTAGTTATATTTTGCAAAACCATGTTTTGTAGCACTTGTATGCCCTAAAGTTGTACATTTAAGTAGGCATAATAACCCTTTTGTAAACAAGTTTGTTTTCGAAGCTAAGTTTACAACTTGGCCTAAGTATCCAGTTGAGCTTCTTTAGCTTACTTTAACAAACAGCTGCTGTTTTGCGAATATTGTTGCACCAAGTGCCACGCTGTCTAAATAAATGTGAATGAACAGTGACTGGATATATCGCTATTGACCTTTATATTCCAGCAGTTGGCCCAACGTTCAATATGATGACTATGAATGATTTCTTTTACAGAGTAGGAAAGTATACGTAATTAAAAATCACGTTAAATAAGATTGAAATTTACGTAACAGCTGGCATGATCTGTGGACTTATTAGGTTAAACTGGGCTTTTGTCACTATGTACTTCGATAGTGTGAACTCTGAGCGGTTCAGAGTAATTTGTAGTCGTAGTAGAAGGGAAGAACGAATGCTTTTGTTCACGGATTTGGCTGAAATACATATCTTAAATGGGTTTCAATATGGTCTCTAAAATGTGTATTGACGGTCTATATGTGATTTTCTCCTCGAGTTTCAGAACTTTGCTTAGCTCAAGTGTAGCAATCTTTAGTTTTTGCCAAGAGGTTGGAGACCTGAGACACTGTCATAACCGTCTTAGATGTCGTTTCGTCATTACATACTAGCAGTTCAAAATAAATGTTGTTTATGATGTTGCTCATCGAATTGGTTGTGAATGGTTATGGTCACTAAGACTGCATGTAATGAGTTTATTGAGATACTCTTTAAGTTGAGGTCTTTCCAGTAAGTTAAAAAGAACTGGAAAATAATCCGATGATAGGTCTTCAACAGATTTGGCAGATATTAGATAATTTAAGATTCTTCGTGTTATAGCAAAATCAGTCAGATCTAGAATTTTTATATAGTTATGCTTGTTTTTGGTATTTATAACTGCTTTCTAAAGCTTATGTCCCTTGGGATTTGAAAGCCTTGAGCCGCAATGTGAATGTTTGACATTGTAATCACTTTCGGCTATAAAGCGATCACTAGAGTGTCGAAGATTTCAAGAAATTCTTTTTGGATACTGTAAACCCTTGGAGGGCAATAAATTGCCGAAAGTGTGAGATTACCAAACTTTGACTGAACATTTATTAAGGTGGCTTGGAGATAAATAGTTCCAAATGCCTGTGTATAATGGTGTTTGATACGTCTTCAATGAGTATGCCATCTGGATGGATCGTGGAATTTTGAAATTATATTTGTTCGTAAGATGTGTTTCTGAGAGAAGCATTGCATCAATGACTCTTTCTTCGTGAAAATTTCAGAGTTTATTTTTGTGCCGAGATACACCTGATTAAGCTGTAGCGGTCAATAATGGGTTATGTTTCAGTTATTTTTTAAACTTGTAAAATAGCAAAATTGATTAGGAAAAGAGCAAGCGAGAGAGATGTCTTTAATTATTTTCTATCTATTAACATCTATTTTTGTAATAACCCACTTGTTTTTACATACATTTTTGTTTTGCTTCTTGTGATCGCTTACAGAAGTTAATTAGTACCATTTCGTCTCTGTGCCTTACGCTCGCATTATTTGTCTCTGCCGCGGTTGGGCTTAGTGCTTTTTTAGGCCCTGTACCGAAGGTACAAGAGCCTATTGGGTTTGTGCAAATGTATGTAACAGGTAGAAATAATGGTCGGAGACCCCCCAAAGTTACCCCCATTATGGTCAGGAGTGATAGAGGAGTCGATATAGCCATGTCCGTCTGTCCGTCTGTCCGTCCGTCCGTCCGTCCGTCTGTATGAACGAAAGGATCTCGGAAACGGTAATAGATAGAGACTTCGTGTTTTTTGCATTCGTCTAGGACTGCTCCGGAATTTCACAAGTTTATTTTGAAATTTTGCCCCTCCCCCCCCCTTCCCCATAAAATCACCCCCAAGGAGAAATATTTCTTCGGCATAAAAAAAATTGAGTATACCAGTATAAAGTTAACGTCCCTCTTAGTCAAAATCCAAAAAGTTCATCAAAATCGGATTATAAATAACGATTTTATAACCAATTGAAGTTGAATGACCCCCCTTTTCTTTTCATTCATATTCGCGCAGTGAGAAGTGGTCATGTGTTTGGTCATAAGCTCGGGAAACATTTAATATGTTTGTTAGGCGACCTGAACTGGTACAGGGCCTCTTACAGTCGGTTACGCCCGACTGTATTTCCTTACTTGTTTTGTTGTATTTTTATACCCAAAAAAAAATTGTGTTGGTTGCATTAGAGTTAAAGTTAATATTTAGTAAAAATAGTAAATAGAATTGGTGCGACGTCCTACGCGGTACCTTAATTGTGAATTTAAAGCAATAAATACATTTTTATTTAATATTAAGTGAAAAAATAAGTAAATAGAAAGGGTGCGATGTACAACGCGGTAAATTAATTGTGATCTTAAAGAAATAAATTAACTTTCTTAATTAACATTGAAAATAGAAACAAAAGGAGTGCTTTTTTTTACAAGACTTTCACTTTCTGCATCATTATTTGGTGCGTATATAAAGGAACAAGCTTTTACCCGCGATTTCGATAACTAAGTGAAAATTTTTTACGACTAATTGGCGATACATTTTCAATCTACAATATTAGTCCAGTCAACTTAGTAAGTTCACCTCGGAATTTCAGACGCCCAGCTATAAACTCGTATAAACTTGTATTTTGACATCCTAAAAGTTGTGTCGAAACCTACATATGGGAGGGTGTCCGCGTCTATTAAAAATCTAAGGTCAAAGGTCACAAAAATCGTTTTTTTCACATTTTTTTTTTATATTATTATTAGTTAACAATATTGTAGAGGATGAAATACGTTGAATTGCTTTCGAAATAGAGAGCGGAGTTCATATAAAGTTTATTAATTAAACAGGCCAACATAATTTTAGTAAACCCCGGGCCCAAAAACTGAACCCACTATTTCTTATGCAATTTTTCGCGAGATATTCTAACCAAAAAGTGTGAAAATGGACGTTTTTGACATACATATTTCAATAAGCTATATATTCGATAGTAAATTTTTTCGAACATTAGCACCAATTTTACCTCAATGTGCTAATCTTTAAAATTCTTTTTTATTTTTTTAAATCCGATTATTCGTTGCTGAGATATGGTCATTTAAAGAATTAAATGTTTTGAATCCTTTTTTTTTACATATAATGAACAGTTAAGACTTGTAGTCATACAATGAACAGAAAGCGATATCAGAATACAAATGTTCCTAATGCTTTTTTCAAACAAAGTTTTGTTTTCATATAGAGAAAGGATCAGTCAGTAAACAATTTTTTAACTGTCATTTAAAAAAAAAAAAAAAATCCCGTTGTGAGCATAGTTGACAATTCACCTGACAGCTGTCAACTGTCAATTTGCTAATTTGACATCAAATTCGTAATCAGCGACCACGAAATCTTTTAGAACTGTAAGGTTCCTGTAAATAACTATTCTTATTTTGGTTTGGGCGTTAAGGGGTTCAATAAAAATATTAAATTGACATTCTTTAAATGGCCATATCTCAGCAACGAATAATCATATTTAAAAAACTAAATCAGAATTTTAAAGGTTAGGATGAGGTAAAATTGGTGCTAATGTTCGAAAAAATTTACTTTCGAATATGTAGCTTATTGAAATATGCCAAAAACGTCCATTTTCACACTGTTAGGTTAGAATATCTCAAAAACTGTGGGTGCTGGAGCAATTTTGGCACCGGATTTGGATTCAGCATAAGAAAAAGTGTGTTCAGTTTTTGGGTCTAAAAATTGTTGGCCTGTGTTATTGATAAATACATAATTATTAATCATTTTGATGATTTTATAATATCAGTGGGATGTAGTCGCAAATAATAATGCGACGCGTATTAAAATATACGATGTTCTTTATTCAGTAGTCAGAACGCAACCAACCTTAACTTAGCTTACATGCGTGCGCGTGCCTATACAATGGAAAGCTAGCGACGCATACATACAAATGATGTTAATAACAATATATGTATTACAATGACATGCGTGCATTGGTAGTTGGAGGAAACTCATATCATATGTATTCTCAACACCGTCCCTCAATGCAAGCATGTTTACAAAAATTATTTTAAATTCAACAATTTAGTAAACTCAAGATGCTTTTTCTTTGGCAGATTCTTCGTTAAAATGTCAGCTATCATTACATCTGTCGAAGAATCTTTCAAAACAATTTGACCTTCTTTAACAATTTGTCGTACAAAATGATATCTTATATCTACATGTTTAGATCTTGCATGATGCACTGGATTCTTCGACAGCTGTTGTGCGCTCAAGTTGTCGCCATACAATTCTGTAGGTGTGCTTGCCTCGCCTCAGCCAATCTCAACAATAAGCCTTCGTAAAGCTATTGCCTCTTTACATGCCGTCGATAGTACCATGTACTCAGCTTCAGTGCTACTGAGTGCCACACTGCTTTGTTTCTCCGATTTCCAAGATATCGGTCCACCAGCTTAGAAAAATACATAGTCAGTATACGACTTGCGGTCGGTCTTGTCGCCACCCCAGTCTGCATCGACGTATCCCGTAAATCCTTGTTCACACTTACTGTAGTATAGTTTCATGTCGACTGTAAATACTAAATACCTCAGGACGTGCTTTACACCCGCATTGTGCTCGCTGTGCAGATTTTTGGTTCTTAGAGCTAATTTCGCAACTGAATGCAAAATATCTGGTCATAATATCTGGTCGCCAACCACATCAGTTCGCCTATCACTGTCTGATATGATGCTGCATCTACCTCATCACATTGTTCGCTGTCACATGTCACCTGATGCCCTGCTTCTAAAGGTGTTGCTGCCGGTCTGTAGTTTTCAATACCATGACGTCTCAACATGTCTTTGATGTATTGCGAATGACCTAATGTGATGTCGCCTAGGTCGTTTTCACTTTGAACCTCCATGCCAAGAAATATTTTAATCGGACCATCGTCAACGCGCTCGAACGATTTCGAAATAGCTGATTTGATGTTGACCAAGTCTCGTTTCGATTGACATGCTACAAGTAAATCATCAACATTAACTAATATTAGTGATAAGTTACATATTTCACTCCGTTATACATGCATGGTTCGTTGTCGCATGGAATAAACCCAATTTTTCGCAAAACTCCATCTAGTCTGGAATTCCACTCTCTTTTAACCCGTATATCGCCTTCTTTAACCATGGAACCTTGCCCGGCTGACTGCTGTCTGTATACCCTTCCGGTTGCTTCATGTATACCGTATCTGTTAGATCGCTGTTGAGGTTTGCCGTGCATACATTCATTTGGTGAAGATATAGCTCTAGTTCTGCAGCCAATGCCAGTATGAAACGTACGCTCTCTAATCTGCATACTGGTGAAAACGTTTCGCTGTAGTTTATGCCATACTGCTGCGAACAACCCTTCGCGCCTTGAACCGTTGTATATTGCCGTCTGCGTCTCGTTTCAAATTGAATACCCATTTACAACCAATAGCTCTCTGATTTATAGGTAATTCAGTAATCTGCCAGGTTTGATGTGAAATCAAAGCCTCATACTCTTTTTGCATTGCTTCACGCCAATACGAAGCATATTTGTTACTCATCACCTCCTCGTAGGATGATGGAATTGAAACCTCGCTAGTAGCCAAAGCGCTTAATATATTATACTGCTTAATCGGACGTCCTGGTTTGCCTGTCCTAAGAAATTTTGGTCTTCCGGGTCCTACCCGCTCTCTGATAAGCTTGCAAACTCGTCACAACTGCTATGCTCAGTTTCGCCTTTGACAATTTCATTTTCGCCACTGACTTTATCTGCTTTGGAATTAAAGTCGTCTTCATCTGCGTCAACTTCTACATTGTTGTCGCTTATGCTCGCTGGAACCTCATTCTGACTTGTCGGTACGTCGAATGTAACGCTGCCGCTAGTCTGTTTCATAGCATGCTCATCGAATAAAACGTCTCGCTTTTCGACTAAAATCCTCTTTACTGGGTCATACAGCCGGTATCCTTTAGCTTCTTTAGAATAACCTACCATGCGGTATTGTATTCCTTATGGCTTAAACTTGCTCTTATGATAACCTTTATCCATTGCCACTGCAATACAACCAAAAACTTTTAAATGGAGTCATATTGGTCACAGCACTTGTAGGTGATCGATTTCGCAAATATACAGCTGTGCATACTGCCTCTGCCCACAATGAATCGCCTGATTGCCAGATTGCACGACCATACACCTTGACATCTCAACCAATGATCGGTTGGATCTCTCTGCGACGCCGTTTTGTTGCGGTGTGTACGCTATCGTCAGCTGTCTTTCAATACCATTTTGCTTCAAAAAACCATTGAATTTCTGGTTAACATATTCACGACCGTTGTCGCTCCGAATACACTTTAGCTTTTTTCCGGTTTGTCGTTCTACCAAATTCTTGTACTCCACGAACTTGTCAAAAACCTGATCTTTGCTCTTCAGAAAATACACGAAGATGCGTCTGGTTTTATCATCAATAAATGTCAGAAAATATTTTGAACTTATTTTTTATATATTTTGTCTTGGCCGAAAAATCAATTCCGCGTACCAATTGCTTCTTCGTAATTTCCATTAAACTAGCGTAGTTTAAATGGCCGTAACGTTGATGCCACAACGCTTCATCAATTTCAGTAGTAGAAAAAGATTTGTTTCGTTTCCCTTCAAACATGTACAAATTTCCAATTTTGTTCACTTTTAAAATGCTCTTGCCTTTTTTACAATTTCTGCATATTCTTTTTTAAAGTGTACAATGCATTTTTATTCTACGGCTTTGCTAAGAGACATAAAATTGCCTTTCAAATTTGGCACATATAGTACATTATGTAAAACTAATACACACAAATCTGTCTGTAGCTTTACTTCGACTATACCTTCTGCACGTATAAATCCGTTACCAGCCAATCTGATCATCTTTGTGTGTTTTTTATATTTTGAAAATAACTGCCGGTCACAACACATGTGAGTTGTCCAAACACCACTTCGAGCGATTGAAACTACCTGCGTCCAACGAATTTAGTAAGCTGCAATGTTTTTGTTGTTCTTTTATCTTTATCTGTGCGCTCTTGTTACTCTCTCGACTCTCATTATGCTCTCCTTTGCTGCGACACTGTGCCCTTCTATGCCCGCGCTTGGCACAGTTGAAACATACAATATCTTTTAAGTTTCCTTTTGAGTTTGTTTTCGCACTTGTATATATGTATACTTTGAGCTGCAGTCCTAACTGTGTATACTTGTGTTGTCTCGTTGTGTGTCTCCGCACTGCCTTTGCGTTCCCCTTCTTCCTTCAACTTAATACATAGAATTTCGAACGTAGGCAGAATGTCGTGCGGTTCAATGGCGACAACGAAATTCTCGTACTTTGCTGGCAAACTAGAAAGCAGAATGATTGCTCGTAGCTCATCATTTATGTCTATGCCAACTGTAGCTAGTTGATCCAAGATTTCTTTAAACATAGTTAAATAGCTGGACATGTTCTGGTAATCTGTCATTCGTAGGCTGAGTAACTTTTTATAAAAAGATACTTTGCGCATAGGTCCATTAGGCTGGTGTGCGTCTATTAATTTTATCCAGGCCTCATTTGATGTAGTGCAATGCTTTACATGACACAATTGTGATGACTTTACACTTAATGTAATTATTGCAAGAGCCTTCTGGTCCATGCTGATCCAATCAACACCTTCGGCGACATTTTCTTGTTTTAATTCGCCCGAAGCCACTTTCCAAAGGTCCACATGCACAAGCACACTGCGCATCTGTATGCTCCATGAGTCATAACTGTGCTCTTCGAGTTTCTCTATTTGATATATAGCGGCCTCTTAATCAAATAGTCACTTAGGTACCACAAGCCGTTGCCTGGGTTCTCGATGTTCTTTATTCAGTAGTCAGAACGCAACTAACCTTAACTTAGCTTACATGCAAGCGCGTGCCTATACAATGTAAAGCAAGCGACGCATTCATACACATTTTTATTTTTATTAATTATTACAATATATTATATTATAATTTTCGTTTATTAAATATCTATATATTCAATAACCGATTCCTATTTTACACTAAAAGAGCTTAATTGCAAGACTAAAACAGATGTACTTAACCGATATAATTATTACGAAGAAAGTCGGAGCTTTTATAATCATTTCTTTCCATGATAAACACGCCAGTAGATCAAAAAAAAAAAAAAAAAATTTATTCAATAAGCCATGCAATAATGACTGCCATACGGGAACGTTCTTTTTTATCACAGCTGCTATTAAGTATTTCTGTATTTCTTCACAGACAATATGGATCTAAAAGAATATTGGATATTTTCTCTAGTATGGAATTTGCAGCTTCTTAAAACAATACTGTACAGTATGAAATTTCAGCAGTTGATCACCCACAGTCTCGTATTTTATGAGTCAGGTGCACTTGTACAATATGTTGGTGACAATGCCGATATAAATGAGCATACTCTTGATGGTATTAATACTCTTCATGTTATGGTGATGATTATGATAATAGCCCCAAAAAAATCTGTTCTCTACGATGAACGGATACAAAATTGTTTCTGCACGTTTTGTTTTTGAAAAGGGAAAAAAAGTTTTTAAAAGCATTTGAAAAACTGCCGAAATCGGATCAACTTGCACCAACATTTGAAGAAGAAAACTGTCCGGTTCAAAGATCTGTAGACATTATCGATTAGCTTCGCTATGTACAATACGTCAAATCATAAAAATGAATAAACCTGTGCAGTTATCAAATATTTCACCAAGAAGTGCAACACCTCACCAACATTTCAATCGTATTTATTATCAAAATTATATTTGGTTAGGGCATGATTTGGAACCCCTGGAATGGGGTTGGAGAATGTGTAACGAATTCCTGGAATCTATCACGACAACTTTACCACATGCTCAAAAGGAATTGCTCAACACAATGTTCTGCAACTGCAAGAGTGGTTGTTATTCGCGATGTGAATGCAGGAAATCGGAGTTGCAGTGCTCTTTAGCTTGTGGCCAAAGTAATGGGCAAGCTTGTCTCAATGCTATACTTACTATATCAGAGCGATTGCAATGAAGACGGAACCTGTGACCCCTAAATCAGGGAAGACCTGAAGACAAATGTCGTTGAAGACGATAAAGAGGACTTTAAGAAGATATTTTAAATTGTAAGTTAAGATATGTAAGCAAAATAATTCATACATATGTTATAGTTAATAAAAATTAAAACTAATCTTCTGCTAGCCCAAGAGCTAACGACGGCCAGACCTTCGTTATATAAAGGTTGTTACTTTGGCAGAACAGGTAGTAAAAGTGGATAAACTTGCACCTCACTTTCGTCATGCCAATTTTACGTTGACTGTCATGCGGCATAGATGTGTATTGACAATAAACAAGTGTATAATTATTATAAAAACAAGAGACTGAGACTTTAAACATAATATATAAGTGCAAGAACAAGTAAAATAAATAAAAATAAATGATGCACAGCATCGAGAAATTAATATTTCTAGTATGTTTTACCGTGCAACAACAACAAAAACATCTCAAACTCCAACTTGTCTGCTACAACAACAGAGCAGGCGGTAAGTTCTTGCTGTCCCGCTCACCTTAAACCTGTACCATGGAGCTTTGAATGTACAGCGCTGACTACTCCACTCCCTTTACTTCCACCAACAATAGCTTCATCAACAACAATAACCACGCAAAGTGGCTACGCTGCGTTTTGTTGCTTCAGCTGTAACAACAACAACGCTGTATTCTTTCATTAGCTCGATCGCGTCATCTCAATCCTTATTGGCTATAGCTACTCCAAATATGCAAGTACTGTATTCCAACGACAATAATAGTCAAACTTCCACATATCCTAATGAGTCCTGGAAAATTGTCACCTCTACTGAAACAAACACAGAAACTCAAAACGAAAACAATACGACAAACACAAACTCAGTCAAATTGGCATTCGCCGAGAGCGAAAGCAAATGCAAAACAGCAACGAAAAACTAAAAAATAAAACACAAACAAAATTACAAGAGTACTGGCTTAACAGACCAACTACATCGAGCAGGTTCGAACTATTAGCCGACATTGACAATATATGTGCAGGATTAGATTTTAAATTGGCCAAATTAAATTTTTTAATGAAGCCCTTAAGGAAGTGGTATAAAAAATTTTCGAGTTCAAAGCATGAGCTAACAATGAAGTTAGAATTCAGACAAGCGATTCAACCTTTTACAGGAAGATTACAAATACGTTATGACAAAAACAAACGAAATATTATACTTTTAAGGCAAAAGAAGATAGGAGCGTCAAAATCATTCTCAGAAATATGCATCCATCATCTGATATTCAAGAAATAAAATCGGAACTCCAACAACTAGACCACACCGTTGAAAATATTAATAATATTCAGTTAAGGACTACAAAAGTCAGAAATCAAACAGCGTGCGGTCAGTGCGGTCGCGTCAGCTCTATGCGTTACTCATTGTCGTTTGCTATACTTTACTTTGTTCCGTTACACGAATTAAATATTAAGCAAAACAAGAATTAAAGTTTAAAAAAAAAATATATATATATGTAAATGGGCAGCAAAGCCCAAAGTTCTACGGCATCGAGAAATGCATATTTCTCTTTTGTTTCTCCGTGCACCAACAAAAAAAACTCTTCCAACACAAATTCCAGCTTGTCTGTTGAAACACCAGAGGAGGCTGCAAACTCTAGCCCTCCCTCTCTCACAGCTACTTTACCATGGAACTCTCAGTGCGCAACGCCGACGACTCCTCTGCCTTCATTGTACCCAACAACAGAATTTTCAAATACAATAACAACGTAAAGTGTGTCCGCTACATCGGTGGCTTCAATTTCCTCAACAACGTCCGTTTATACTTCTGCTGCCCTGATCACGTCAGGTCAAAAACAACAACAATAAGCATAATACAGCTACACCAAATGCGTCATCACAAACAACTACAATATCCGTTAACCCTGCTTCCTCGATCACGTCATCTCCCCCGTCATTGGCTGCTTCATCCAACAAAACAAACACGGAAATAAAAGACAGCAACAATATTACAACAAATGGTAAAACGGTAAATACTAATATAATTAAACATAATAAACCGGCAGCGCAAACTGGTATGGACCGCTACAACACAATTAATAATAAAAGAAAACTAAGTCCGCAAAAAAATATAATGGGAAACGCTACAAAAAATTCAAAAACAGATCCTGCTGCTCACTCAAATGTTTCTCTAAATAGTAATAGATTTGCCCTTTTGGCTAATAGAAGTGAAAAGGACGACCAATTTGTTGAAGGGGAGGTGATTCAAAAAGTCACTAAACCACCACCAATTTATCTTCGCGAGAGTAGTTCTAATGAACTTACTAAAAAATTAACAAGCATTATTGGTACGGACAGTTATCATGTTGTGCCAATTACAAAGGGGGCAGTCCGAGAAACAAAAATCCAAACATACAAAGATCAATTATATCGCACAGTAGTCAAATATTTAAATGACTGCAATAAAAATTATTACGCTTATCAACTTAAAAGTGCCAGGGGTGTAGCTGTAGTAATAAAGGGTATAGGAGCAGATGTTGATACAAATGAAATCAGAGAAGCGCTAGAAGAAAAAGGGTTTAAGCCAAGACTTGTTATAAATATAATAAATAAAAACTAGGTACCTCAACCAATGTTTAAGGTTGTCCTGTCCTGTCCTAAACAAATTAAAGAAAAATTAAGTACACCCGATATATAAGCTTCAGTACCTCCTGCATCACAAAATAACTGTCGAAGAACCACACAAGCGCAAAGGCCCAGTTCAATGCACGAACTGTCAGGAATTTGGGCATACTAAAACATATTGTCGTTTAGCTAGTGTATGCGTAAAATGCGGCAATCTACATCATACTTCATGTTGTGAATTAAATAAAGAAGACAAAGTATGAAAAAGTGCAACAATTGTGGGGGTAATCATACTGCAAATTATAGAGGATGTACTGTCTTTAAAGAAATTAAAAACAAGTTATATCCTCAGAAATCAGTTAAATTACAATCTAAAGTAGCTCCATCTTCCATATTTGAAAGCCAACCACGTGCTACGAATGAAACTCCAAATCAGTCGTACGCAAATGTGTGTTAAAATTAAATCAGAATATAGCTCATCCAACACAAAAACCGCAAGACCCATACATTGATAAACAAAACAGCCATCACCCAAAGGTTGATATTGAAAACATAGTAATTAATCTTACGCAAACAATGACTCAATTCATGGTTCAGTTTTCTAATATGGAAATTATGCTACAGGAACTAATAAAAACACAAAACCAAATGTTTCAAATTTTTCTAGCTCAAAAATTAGTATGTTTAAAATATGTCAATGGAATGCAAACGGTATTGTTCGCCATAAAAATGAACTAAAACATTTTTTATATGATAAAGATATAGATGTGTTTCTTATATCAGAAACTCACTTAACAAACAAAAACAATATTTCTATCCCGGGGTTCCAGCTCTATTTTACTAATCATCCGGATGGTAAAGCACATGGTGGTACAGACATACTGATTAGAAATAGAATTAAGCATTGCGCTATGGATTCACACTCGGAGACTTATCTACAAGCAACTACAGTTAAAGTTGAATGTCATGGAAAAAGTCTAGTAATATCTGCCTTATACTGTCCACCACGTTTCTCAATAACTGAGAGACAATTCAAACAATATTTTGATAGTTTGGGACAAAGATACTTAGCTGCTGGTGACTACAATGCAAAACACACGTACTGGGGATAAAGACTTATAACAACGAGAGGTAGGAAATTATATAAATTAATTATGAATGAATTTGCATCTATGGATATTTCCTCCCCGGGGCAACCAACGTACTGGCCTGCTGATAGGTCAAAAATACCTGACCTTATTGATTTTGGGGTTACTAAAAATATAAATCGGAATCTAATAGTTGTTACGACAAGCTACGAGCTTTCGTCTGATCATTCTCCCCTAATATTTTCTATGACTCGCCAATTGAAACTTCTGCGCCGTATAGATAAACATCTTCACGTACAAACTGGTTAAAATACAAAAAATATATTAGTACTCATATCAACGATAGCCCTTCTATTAATTGTGAGACTCACATTGATGATCAGGACAACATTTTAAGGACGTTGATGAGTACTGCTGCAATGGTCTCCACTCCACGGAACGTAAAACCTCAAAAAGTAAATTTTTGACAAACTCACATATAGAAAGGCTTGTTACAGAGAAGAGGAGATATAGAAGGGAATGGCAACAACTTAGATCTCCAGCTTCTAAATTTAAGTTAAAAGATGCTGAAAAACCTTTAAAATCAGCTTTAAAGTGCAAAGTGGACAGCGAACAAAGGATATATGTTCAAAATCTTTCTGCTTTTGGTAACAGAAATGAAATGTGGAAGTCTGTGAATGGGTTAAAAACACCAACTGACGGAGATTTTCCAACAAGGAACGAATATGGCGAACAAGTTAACCGTATTACAAATGAAATAAGAAAAACTTTTGAAAAGAAAATGTACTGTTCAGCAATTTTTCTCGATATATCTCAGGCATTTGACAAAGTAGGGCATAAAGGACTTATATACAAAATAAAGACACTACTACCACCTAATGTACATCGCATTCTTGAATCATATTTACCAAATAGAATATTTGCGGTTAAATATAATAATGTCTTTTCAAAAGAAAGTAAAATTTATGCTGGAGTACCTCAAGGAAGCGTCTTAGGCCCGTTACTGTATATATTAAATACAGCTGACTTGCCGGTAGATTCCAGATTTACAACATCAACATTTTCCGATGACACAGCTATACTAAGCTGTGATAAATGCCACATAAAAGCATCTGCTAACCTAGGCGTGCACTTAAGGCGAGTGGAAGAATGGCTTGCAAACTGGCGCATTAAAGTAAACGAGCGAAAATGCAAACATGTTACGTTTGCTCTAAATCGTAACACTTGCCCCCCAGTTAGCTTAAACAATGTTATGGTCCCTCAAACGTCCGATGTCATATATCTTGGTTTTGACCTAGACAGACGTCTTAAATGGTGTAACCATATCAAGACAAAAAAGAATGCAATGAACATTAAAGCCAGCAATTTGCATTGATTAATTAATCATAAATCGCCGCTAAGTCTAGATTGCAAATTATAATTGTATAACAGTGTCATTAAACCTTTATGGACATATGGGATTGAATTATGGGGAAATGCCAGTACTAGAAATATTGAAGTAATCCAACGCGTACAATCTAAGGTACTAAGAACAATAACTGGGGCTCCCTGGTATGTGAGAAATGAAAATATACATAAGGACTTACAAGTTCCTTTTGTTAAAACTGAAATACACGAGCAAACTTTTAAGGCATCCTAACCCACTTGCAAGATGTCTGTTGAATACAGCAACGACTTCACGTCTTCGAAAAAAACGATCAACCAATATTTTAAAGTGGCTAATTCACATAAGGCGTTCAGAACTTGATTTTCTGTCACTGGCGAACGATGTAGTATCTCGTGAGAACGGGGAAGCTGCGTGTAGTAGTCAAAGACAGAAAGTCAATTTTGTGAGCTCACTTTAAATTCAAATATATGAAGTATTTGCTATATAATATTTTTGTATTGTTATATAATTTTTAGTTATACATATTTTAGATTTTAAGACTTATTGTTAGATTCATATAATAATAGATTCAATAATAATAAATTAAAAGTAAAAAAAAAAAAAAAAAAAAGGACTACAAAAGTTCCACTTTCTTATTCTCGATTGATCTTAAAAACAAAAAAAATATTGAAGATACATATAAAAAAATTAAACATCTGCTTGAAACTAAACTAAAATCTCGTTAGAACCTCCTCATACTAAACGTACTCTTTCTCACGGTGCTAACTGTCAAAAATATGGTCATACAAAAATTATTGCACTAGAGATCCAGTTTGTGTAAAGCGCGCTGGACACCACAAAACCATAAATTGAACTTTAGTTTTGGTAAATGCCTAACTAAATGTGTTTTATGCGGCGGTACTCACACAATTATTAACAAAAATTACGGAAAATAAACAGGTTGCATCCACTCTTACTGCTAGTGTACCTAAGCCAACATTTAACTTGCACTCTTACATCCACTATCACAATCTACACCACTCAAAATTCCTTACCGATCAATCCAACTCAACAAATTAACGAAAATAATGATATGCAATGATATTGGGAGATTGGGATATGTTGCAGAAGTTCATATTGTGAGGGAAGTAGTTGTCTGCCATTCACTTGGGAATGGCCAACAATAATTCTTTTGCTAACGATCCACAGCTCACACGTCCGTTAGGACACGTATCTCCTGGGTAGCCTCTGAACACCCGTTCAGAGGTGACCTAACGTGACAAGGTAATGTAGGAAAACATCTACGTCATCCTAAGATATATGTGAGCAGGGGAAACATATCACACGCTCTATGGATAGGGTTGCCAAGGATGTCATTGGAGCGATATCGAGAGAAACGGAGAGAGGAGAATCGCCTTTAAAGACGCAAAAAAGGCGGGAGTTAGTGGATGTTAAGATGTTACGTGACAGATATGAAGCTCGAAAATTTTATCAAAAGGTCAAACGTCTGACTGAAGGCTTTAAACCCGGAGTACATATCTGTAAGATGAAAATGTAAATCTGGTAACGGATGAACGGGAATCACTGAGATTATAGAGGAGTCATTTTTCTAACTTAATCGGAGGCGATGAAGCGCACAATGACACCTGAACCACCAGTTAATGATGGCACTATTGTGGGCCACCGGACTATATCGCGGTCGATTCTGTTAATAAAAAGCTGAAAAATAAAGCGGCAGGCTCTAATGGGCTGACAGCTGAGATTTTTAAGACCGGCGGAGAAGAGTTGGTTAGGAGTATGCACCAAGTTTTATGCAAGATATGGTGCGATGAACGCATACCCAATGACTGGAGTCTCAGTGTTTTCCATTCTATCTATAAGAAAGGAGACCCCGCTGTTTGCGCCAACTACCGCGGAATAAGTCTTCTATCCATCGGATATAAGATTCTGTCGCGTTTATTGTGTATTAGGCTGAAGCCATATAGAGATTAGCTGATAGGACGATATCAGTGTGGCTTCAGACCAAAAAGTTCGACTAGTGACCAAATATTCATATTACACCAAATCGTGGAAAAGACACGTGAGTTTAACAAAGACATGCACCACCTATTTGTCGACTATAAAGCCGCATTTGACACGCCGATACGATCGAAGTTCTTCCACTCCCTGTCTACACTACGTATACCGGCAAAGATTGTTTGTCTTTGCATGACGACGCTATCTAACACACAAAGCGACCCCTTTGATACCAAGAGAGGTTTCAGGCAGGGCGATGCTCTATCGTGCGATTTTTTCAATCTCCTGATGGAATACATCCTACGCCAGTGCCCGTACATACAGAGTATGTCGGGTTCGATCTTCCAAAAGAAAGTGATGCTGCTCGCTTACGCCGATGTCATCGATTTCATCGGTTCGCAAGAACGGCGAGTCAGCAAGGCGTTCTCAGAGATTGAAAAACGGTCTCGGCTCATTGGTCTAGCGCTGAAAGAGGAAAATACGTAGTACTTGGTGTCTTCCCGCACTCCGTCAACGCGTCTTGGACGGTCAGTGACGATGGAGAATTTCAACATCAGTGTTGTAGAAAACATCGTCTATCTTAGATCCGAGATAAACAGAAACAACAACGTCATCCTAGAAATCAGGCAAAGAATCACGCTTGCAAACAGATGATTTTTTGGGCTGAGCAAGCAAATAATATTATTGTAAGGCGCAGAGGCATGTACCGTGATTGAGTCATATGAATCAGCGTTGGAAGTCTTTGAGAGGAAGATTCTCTGCAGGACTCTCGGTCCTATTAGAGTCGGCGACGAGTCCCGTGTGAACCGCGATCTGTACGAGCTATTTGATGAGGTTGACATAGTCCAGCACTTAAAATTCCATGTGGGGGGAGAGATTTTTCTCAAACTTCCATAAAAATCTCAAAAACGAAGAAACTTCATAAGCTTTTCCAGAAATGTCTGAAAAGCCACTGAACACAAATTTAACCACGGGGGAGAAATTCACACAATCCTCGAAAAAAGTTATCCAGGATTGCTGTGTTGATGCAAACAAACAGTCATCCCAATCCGTCTTCTCTAACCAAATTTTTTGCATTAAAATTTTGGCGGAAACGACAATTGGAGCTAACCTGCATGCCGGATCAAACAACCTAGCGACTGACAATCAAAAAATCGCTAGGAATCCCTGCTAATGCTTCTTCAAGATTCGCAGTCCACTTTCGCATTGAAAACCCTGCAGAATTCAATGCTACTATCAGCTCATCACGTGAGCGAATAGCAGTGGCTACATCATGAGCACCAGCAAGTGCATCATGCACACACATCATCGAGCGCAGACTCTCTGCCGCTAGAGGATATTTATCCTGGACGTCATCTGCCAAACGACTAAAGTCCGAATGGCCACGTATGGGGCACAATTGACTCCAAATGTGACCGTAGTCAACGCGAAGTCTTCAATTTCAGCTTTATCAGACGAACGAAAAACAATTCTCTGCAAAGCTGAATTACTTTTCTCCACTGCTTTAGTGCTACAGAGCATGAAGCTCCTTTGATAAACAAAACAGCCATCACCCAAAGGTTGATATTGAAAACATAGTAATTAATCTTACGCAAACAATGACTCAATTCACGGTTCAGTTTTCTAATATGCAAATTATGCTATAGGAACTAATAAAAACACAAAAACAAATGTTTCAAATTTTTCTAGCTCAAAAATTAGTATGTTTAAAATATGTCAATGGAATGCAAACGGTATTGTTCGCCATAAAAATGAACTAAAACATTTTTTATATGATAAAGATATAGATGTGTTTCTTATATCAGAAACTCACTTAACAAACAAAAACAATTTTTCTATCCCGGGGTTCCAGCTCTATTTTACTAATCATCCGGATGGTAAAGCACATGGTGGTACAGACATACTGATTAGAAATATAATTAAGCATTGCGCTATGGATTCACACTCGGAGACTTATCTACAAGCAACTACAGTTAAAGTTGAATGTCATGGAAAAAGTCTAGTAATATCTGCCTTATACTGTCCACCACGTTTCTCAATAACTGAGAGACAATTCAAACAATATTTTGATAGTTTGGGACAAAGATACTTAGCTGCTGGTGACTACAATGCAAAACACACGTACTGGGGATCAAGACTTATAACAACGAGAGGTAGGAAATTATATAAATTAATTATGAATGAATTTGCATCTATGGATATTTCCTCCCCGGGGCAACCAACGTACTGGCCTGCTGATAGGTCAAAAATACCTGACCTTATTGATTTTGGGGTTACTAAAAATATAAATCGGAATCTAATAGTTGTTACGACAAGCTACGAGCTTTCGTCTGATCATTCTCCCCTAATATTTTCTATGACTCGCCAATTGAAACTTCTGCGCCGTATAGATAAACATCTTCACGTACAAACTGGTTAAAATACAAAAAATATATTAGTACTCATATCAACGATAGCCCTTCTATTAATTGTGAGACTCACATTGATGATCAGGACAACATTTTAAGGACGTTGATGAGTACTGCTGCAATGGTCTCCACTCCACGGAACGTAAAACCTCAAAAAGTAAATTTTTGACAAACTCACATATAGAAAGGCTTGTTACAGAGAAGAGGAGATATAGAAGGGAATGGCAACAACTTAGATCTCCAGCTTCTAAATTTAAGTTAAAAGATGCTGAAAAACCTTTAAAATCAGCTTTAAAGTGCAAAGTGGACAGCGAACAAAGGATATATGTTCAAAATCTTTCTGCTTTTGGTAACAGAAATGAAATGTGGAAGTCTGTGAATGGGTTAAAAACACCAACTGGTGGAGATTTTCCAACAAGGAACGAATATGGCGAACAAGTTAACCGTATTACAAATGAAATAAGAAAAACTTTTGAAAAGAAAATGTACTGTTCAGCAATTTTTCTCGATATATCTCAGGCATTTGACAAAGTAGGGCATAAAGGACTTATATACAAAATAAAGACACTACTACCACCTAATGTACATCGCATTCTTGAATCATATTTACCAAATAGAATATTTGCGGTTAAATATAATAATGTCTTTTCAAAAGAAAGTAAAATTTATGCTGGAGTACCTCAAGGAAGCGTCTTAGGCCCGTTACTGTATATATTAAATACAGCTGACTTGCCGGTAGATTCCAGATTTACAACATCAACATTTTCCGATGACACAGCTATACTAAGCTGTGATAAATGCCACATAAAAGCATCTGCTAACCTAGGCGTGCACTTAAGGCGAGTGGAAGAATGGCTTGCAAACTGGCGCATTAAAGTAAACGAGCGAAAATGCAAACATGTTACGTTTGCTCTAAATCGTAACACTTGCCCCCCAGTTAGCTTAAACAATGTTATGGTCCCTCAAACGTCCGATGTCATATATCTTGGTTTTGACCTAGACAGACGTCTTAAATGGTGTAACCATATCAAGACAAAAAAGAATGCAATGAACATTAAAGCCAGCAATTTGCATTGATTAATTAATCATAAATCGCCGCTAAGTCTAGATTGCAAATTATAATTGTATAACAGTGTCATTAAACCTTTATGGACATATGGGATTGAATTATGGGGAAATGCCAGTACTAGAAATATTGAAGTAATCCAACGCGTACAATCTAAGGTACTAAGAACAATAACTGGGGCTCCCTGGTATGTGAGAAATGAAAATATACATAAGGACTTACAAGTTCCTTTTGTTAAAACTGAAATACACGAGCAAACTTTTAAGGCATCCTAACCCACTTGCAAGATGTCTGTTGAATACAGCAACGACTTCACGTCTTCGAAAAAAACGATCAACCAATATTTTAAAGTGGCTAATTCACATAAGGCGTTCAGAACTTGATTTTCTGTCACTGGCGAACGATGTAGTATCTCGTGAGAACGGGGAAGCTGCGTGTAGTAGTCAAAGACAGAAAGTCAATTTTGTGAGCTCACTTTAAATTCAAATATATGAAGTATTTGCTATATAATATTTTTGTATTGTTATATAATTTTTAGTTATATTTTAGATTTTAAGACTTATTGTTAGATTCATATAATAATAGATTCAATAATAATAAATTAAAAGTAAAAAAAAAAAAAAGGACTACAAAAGTTCCACTTTCTTATTCTCGATTGATCTTAAAAACAAAAAAATATTGAAGATACATATAAAAAAATTAAACATCTGCTTGAAACTAAACTAAAATCTCGTTAGAACCTCCTCATACTAAACGTACTCTTTCTCACGGTGCTAACTGTCAAAAATATGGTCATACAAAAATTATTGCACTAGAGATCCAGTTTGTGTAAAGCGCGCTGGACACCACAAAACCATAAATTGAACTTTAGTTTTGGTAAATGCCTAACTAAATGTGTTTTATGCGGCGGTACTCACACAATTATTAACAAAAGTAACGGAAAATAAACAGGTTGCATCCACTCTTACTGCTAGTGTACCTTTCAACCCAGTTATAAGCATTGTGCAAATGGCTAAGACAGCAGACCGAATACTAATAAAACTAAGCCAACATTTAACTTGCACTCTTACATCCACTATCACAATCTACACCACTCAAAATTCCTTACCGATCAATCCAACTCAACAAATTAACGAAAATAATGATATGCAATGATATTGGGAGATTGGGATATGTTGCAGAAGTTCATATTGTGAGGGAAGTAGTTGTCTGCCATTCACTTGGGAATGGCCAACAATAATTCTTTTGCTAACGATCCACAGCTCACACGTCCGTTAGGACACGTATCTCCTGGGTAGCCTCTGAACACCCGTTCAGAGGTGACCTAACGTGACAAGGTAATGTAGGAAAACATCTACGTCATCCTAAGATATATGTGAGCAGGGGAAACATATCACACGCTCTACGGATAGGGTTGCCAAGGATGTCATTGGTTATAAAAAACCTATGACTAATTCTTGGTACGACGAGGAGTATCGCAATGCTACTGCAGAGACAAAAGCTTCCTATTAGCGAACTCTGCAGTCGGGAGCAACGCGAGCTGTTAGAGAGCGATATCGAGAGAAACGGAGAGAGGAGAATCGCCTTTAAAGACGTAAAAAAGGCGGGAGTTAGTGGATGTTAAGATGTTACGTGACAGATATGAAGCTCGAAAATGTTATCAAAAGGTCAAACGTCTGACTGAAGGCTTTAAACCCGGAGTACATATCTGTAAGATGAAAATGTAAATCTGGAAACGGATGAACAGGAATCACTGAGATTATAGAGGAGTCATTTTTCTAACTTAATCGGAGGCGATGAAGCGCACAATTCCGCCGATAGAGAAATGACACCTGAACCACCAGTTAATGATGGCACTATTGTGGGCCACCGGACTATATCGCGGTCGATTCTGTTAATAAAAAGCTGAAAAATAAAGCGGCAGGCTCTAATGGGCTGTCAGCTGAGATTTTTAAGACCGGCGGAGAAGAGTTGGTTAGGAGTATGCACCAAGTTTTATGCAAGATATGGTGCGATGAACGCATACCCAATGACTGGAGTCTCAGTGTTTTCCATTCTATCTATAAGAAAGGAGACCCCGCTGTTTGCGCCAACTACCGCGGAATAAGTCTTCTATCCATCGGATATAAGATTCTGTCGCGTTTATTGTGTATTAGGCTGAAGCCATATAGAGATTAGCTGATAGGACGATATCAGTGTGGCTTCAGACCAAAAAGTTCGACTAGTGACCAAATATTCATATTACACCAAATCGTGGAAAAGACACGTGAGTTTAACAAAGACATGCACCACCTATTTGTCGACTATAAAGCCGCATTTGACACGCCGATACGATCGAAGTTCTTCCACTCCCTGTCTACACTACGTATACCGGCAAAGATTGTTTGTCTTTGCATGACGACGCTATCTAACACACAAAGCGACCCCTTTGATACCAAGAGAGGTTGCTCTGCCGTGCGATTTTTTCAATCTTCTGATGGAATACATCCTACGCCAGTGCCCGTACATACAGAGTACGTCGGGTTCGATCTTCCAAAAGAAAGTGATGCTGCTCGCTTACGCCGATGTCATCGATTTCATCGGTTCGCAGGAACGGCGAGTCAGCAAGGCGTTCTCAGAGATTGAAAAACGGTCTCGGCTCATTGGTCTAGCGCTGAAAGAGGAAAATACGTAGTACTTGGTGTCTTCCCGCACTCCGTCAACGCGTCTTGGACGGTCAGTGACGATGGAGAATTTCAACTTCAGTGTTGTAGAAAACATCGTCTATCTTAGATCCGAGATAAACAGAAACAACAACGTCATCCTAGAAATCAGGCAAAGAATCACGCTTGCAAACAGATGCTTTTTTGGGCTGAGCAAGCAAATAATATTATTGTAAGGCGCAGAGGCATGTACCGTGATTGAGTCATATGAAACAGCGTTGGAAGTCTTTGAGAGGAAGATTCTCTGCAGGACTCTCGGTCCTATTAGAGTCGGCGACGAGTCCCGTGTGAACCGCGATCTGTACGAGCTATTTAATGAGGTTGACATAGAGGGAGATTTTTCTCAAACTTCCATAAAAATCTCAAAAACGAAGAAACTTCATAAGCTTTTCCAGAAACGTCTGAAAAGCCACTGAACACAAATTTAACCACGGGGGAGGAATTCACACAATCCTCGAAAAAAGTTATCCAGGATTGCTGTGTTGATGCAAACAAACAGTCATCCCAATCCGTCTTCTCTAACCAAAATTTTTTGCATTAAAATTTTGGCGGAAACGACAATTGGAGCTAACCTGCATGCCGGATCAAACAACCTAGCGACTGACAAGCAAAAAATCGCTAGGAATCCCTGCTAATGCTTCTTCAAGATTCGCAGTCCACTTTCGCATTGAAAACCCTGCAGAATTCAATGCTACTATCAGCTCATCACGTGAGCGAATAGCAGTGGCTACATCATGAGCACCAGCAAGTGCATCATGCACACACACCATCGAGCGCAGACTCTCTGCCGCTAGAGGATATTTATCCTGGACGTCATCTGCCAAACGACTAAAGTCCGAATGGCCACGTATGGGGCACAATTGACTCCAAATGTGACCGTAGTCAACGCGAAGTCTTCAATTTCAGCTTTATCAGACGAACGAAAAACAATTCTCTGCAAAGCTGAATTACTTTTCTCCACTGCTTTAGTGCTACAGAGCATGAAGCTCCTAGAGGCTGCTCACACTGATAATCAGAACGAACAGGAAGAGTGTCCACATGTTTCTTGTCACTATCGCTTCGAGAGTTGTTGACGAAATTTCGTTCACAGAACTCGTTCTCAACACTCTGAAAAGCCCTACTGCGAATGGTCGGTAATTGCTGACCCAAACTAAACTTTGTAAAACAGGATACAATAGAAATCGTATTGCACCTGGTGGGGGGAGAGAGTGGACCAGTAAGAATCCACCCAAAAAAAATATTTTGTTTTATACACTCTCTCACGATTTGAGGGTAAATATCACTGCCTATCACGATGTCGACCTAAACGCTTTTGAACAATTGAGGGGGAAATCAAAACAGACATCTGATGGCATTGAAATATTTTTACTGGGTAAAAATCCAGTAAGTTTGGGTAAAACAAAATAATTCGTGAAACTTGGATCGAGTGAAGACTCCAGTATCAAGCGACACGACCTGTTATTTATAGCAGCTAGAGATGTCCTCAACCCTGAAACATGTGCATGCACTCGTTCGCATCGCACACCAAGGCGCCTCTGAAGACGTTCCGAAATGAACGTACCTTCAGATCCCGAGTCTATCAGTGCTCGAGCGGAAACAACCTGATTATTGAATTTTAATTGCACTATCGCAGTTCCCAAGAACACACTCTTTGTTGAAAAAGCAAAGCAAGATTGCAAACTATTGCTGCTCATTGCTTGCGAAGAACCTGACTGTCCATTGGAACTTGACTGAGCTGCCGGAGAAGGGTGGTCAGAATTGAAAACATTGGCAGTAGTGTTCCAATGGAGCAGCGTGTGATGGGGTTTTGAGCACTTTATGCACCTAAACAAACTTTTGCATTTGTTCCTCATATGACTGTGAGCCAAGCAATTAAAACAAAGTTGCTTCTCTCTCACTTTATCTTTCCTCTGCTTAGGATTGAGGGCTAAAAATTTCGGACACTTGATCAAATTGTGCTCCGAAGACTTGCACATATGACACTGGTATGTTACTTTTGTTTGAAAAGTATTCAAACGCTTCGACTTGTTAAAATCTGTTGAAGGCTTATCAGAAACGGACTTCGAAGAGCTACGAAGATTTGAGACCGTTTCTAACGTTTGGAACCTGCTTGTTAAAAAGGTGTCCATGTCCTTCCACTTTGGAACCTCTCGTTTGTCTTCTAAAGACTGCTCCCAAAGCGTCGGAGTATTATCTGGAAGACGGGTAGAGCACAGAAACACCAGTATAGCATCCCAATTTTCGATGCTGATACTATTAGACTCTAAATTGGCAATTGCATTGTTGATTTCCCGCTGTAGCTTTTTAATGGCCGCGCCATTCTCAGAAGCTACAGACTCTAAACTAAACAATGCCTTGAGCTGACTATTTACCAACACTCGTTTATTGTCATATCGGTCAACAAGATTCTGCCACGCTAACTCAAACCCATCGTTGGTTAGCGGAGATCTGTTGACAATATCTCGAGCTTCATCACGAGTTTTTTGTTTCAGGTGATACAATTTCTCAACAGGTTGTAGTCTAGAGTTTGACTTGTAGATGGCCGTGAACATATCACGAAAACTTGGCCATGTACTGTAATCTCCGTGAAACAAGTCTGTGTCCCATGGAGGTAAAGAAATATTATGTGACACATTTGGGGCATCTCTACTTCCACAATGCTCTGAAAGTGAACAAGTCATATCTACCATGGAACCACATGTCATATAGGCACTCAAACATATACTTTGCCTTGCCATGATAAGTTCTTTGTCCAAGCCCTCTGGTTTCTGACACATTAATTTGTCGTAAGAAACCTTGACCGCACGCCACTCAACTCATCCTTCAACAATTTTGTTGTGAAGGATGTTTGCTCTTCTGGGTGCATTTCCTTACATTGTGCCGCGAACCGAAGAAATTCGTCAGCACAATGGTTAAATGTGTTTTCGGCCATTTTTTTTTTTTATAAACTTAGTCAAATTATTAAACAAAAAATGAGGATGTAAAAGAAAAAAATAAAATATCAAAAAAAAATTAAAATAAATTTGAAAACACTTGATTTTTAATAAAATGTGCGTATAAAATATTATATTTATTGAACCGGCGCTGCGATAAATTATTTCGAAGAAGGGGAAAAAACAATAAAACTTATTTGAAATAATTATATGCAGCCAGAAAAACGATATATTTTTTAAATATATTATAATCGCACGAAAAAACAAATAATGCGGAACTTTGATATCGACCCTGGAACGAATTGGTCGAATATAAAAACAAAAGAAATTTTTATTTAACTGTTCCCACAACCTACGCCCCCATATATCCGACGCCAGATAGAACTGAAACGAAAACTTCGCAAGTCATGGCAAGCGACAAGATCACCGAACATTAAGAAAAAACTAAATAAGGCAGCGAAAGAGCTAAAAGAAGCTTTACAAAAACTTAAAAACGAGGCTGTCACAATGTACTTGCGTAATCTAAGTCCCACTTCCGAAACAAACCACTCGCTATGGAGAGCTACAAGAAACCTCACCAATAAAGTGATTCTTCAACCTCCGTTAAAAAATGTAGATGGTTCCTGGGCAAGAACCCACCATGACAAAGCCAATGTTCTCGCGGATCACTTTGAGAACATATTCAGCAATTCACTCAACAGCTGTACTGACAATATTCAACAAAGCTTTGGAGAACTTCAACAATATAAAATAAAAAAAATATCATACAAGGAAGTAAGGGAACAATTTAACAAAACAGACTACAAAAAACCCACAGGCTACGACATGCTGAGAGGACGCATCATCAAGGAGCTACCAAAAAAGGCTGTCCAATGCGTATGTTTAATATTTAACTCAATTTTAAGAATGGAACATTTCCCGAAATTGTGGAAAATAGCGGTTATTATACCCTTAGCGAAATCCGGGAAAGATGCTACACAATCATCATCCTACAGACCAATTAGCCTTCTACCAATACTCTCCAAAATATTCGAAAAACTATTATTAGTTCGTCTTGAACCAATCGTTGGATCTCAACGTTGTATTCGAGACCACCAATTCGGCTTTCGTCGGAAATACTCCACGATCCAGCAGGTTCACAGAGTAACAAATAAAATAACAACTGATCTAGAAGCTAAAAAGTTGGTTTTTAAAAAGGAATTCGTTACTGACGACAGAAAACAAGCTTCTAATATACAAATCGATAATAAAACCAATATGGACCTATGGAATTCAACTATGGGGTACTACAAAAAAATCAAACATAAATATAGTACAAAGACAACAATCGAAAATTCTTCGTTGCATTGTAAACGCAGAATGGTACGTTTCAAACCAGGACATACAGAAAGACCTAAACATTTTACCGGTAATGGACGAAGTAAAAAAAATAAGCAGAAACTATCAAACAAAAATAGCAATTCACGACAATCGTGAAATAAATAATATGCCAACCCAAGAGTTAGTTTCGACAAGGCGATTAAATCGGCTGAGACCAGTAGACTTAATATAGAAAAGGTTAATATAAAATAATATTATATAAAAATTATTTAATAACTTAGTATACTAAATGTTTATAATTAAGATAAAAGATAAAATGTTAGTGTTCATTTTTTCTCCCAACAAGCAACAAAAAGTACAGGGAAATATAAAAAAAAAAAAAAACTGTTCCTAACTTTTATGTTTATCCGTACAGCGATTAAACCAAAATATCGCTTGTGACAGACGATGCGGGGTCACAACAAACAAACACAAAAATATATAAACGCACCGATGCAAAAACAATCAAAAGCGCAACGGTGCTTGTATATATATAGTAGGTATTTTATTAAAATACTAGCTGTTCCCGGCACGCTGCGCCAAGTAAAAATTATTTTCATTACACAATATATTCTTCCAGCAATATTCAAAACCGATAAATCAAAACACTTTATTATATCTTTTAAACTATGAAACTTTATTCTCTTTTCTTAACTTCGATTTTGACCAAACATAACACGATTACTTTTCATGATCCCATTAATATGTGTAGTAAATTTCGTCCCCGTACCACAGATGGATGCAAAGATATGTTGAATTTTGTTTACCGCTTAAATGGGGGGTGGGGCACTGCCCCCTACGATTTTGACCAAACATAACACGATTACTTTTCACGATCCCATTAATATGTGTAATATTTTTCGTCCGCGTAACTTAGATGGATGCAAAGATATGTTGAATTTTGTTTACCGCTTGTATGGGGGGTGGGGCACTGCCCCCTCCGATTTTGACCAAACATAACACGAGTACTTTTCACGATCCCATTAATATGTGTAATAAATTTCGTCCCCGTACATCAGATGGATGCAAAGATATGTTGAATTTTGTTTACCGCTTGTATGGGGGGTGGGGCACTGCCCCCTACGATTTTGACCAAACATAACACGATTACTTTTCACGATCCCATTAATATGTGTAATATTTTTCGTCCGCGTAACTTAGATGGATGCAAAGATATGTTGAATTTTGTTTACCGCTTGTATGGGGGGTGGGGCACTGCCCCCTCCGATTTTGACCAAACATAACACGATTATTTTTCTCGATCCCATTAACATGTGTAATAAATTTCGTCCCCGTACCTCAAAAGGATGCAAAGATATGTTGAGTTTTGTTTATCGCTTGTATGGGGGGTGGGGCACTGCCCCCTCCGATTTGGACCAAACATAACACGATTACTTATCTAGATCCCATTAATATGTGTAATATTTTTCGTCCGCGTAACTTAGATGGATGCAAAGATATGTTGAATTTTGTTTACCGCTTGTATGGGGGGGTGGTGCATAGCTCCCTCCGATTTTGACCGAATATAACACGATTACTTTTCTCGATCTCATTAACATGTGTAATAAATTTCGTCCCCGTACCTTAAAAGGATGCAAAGATATGTTGAGTTTTGTTTATCGCTTGTATGGGGGGTGGGGCACTGCCCCCTCCGATTTGGACCAAACATAACACGATTACTTATCTCGATCCCATTAACATGTGTAATAAATTTCCTCCCCGTACCTCCAATGCATGCAAAGATATGTTGAGTTTTGTTTACCGCTTGTATGGGGGGTGGGGCATAGCTCCCTCCGATTTTGACCGAATATAGCCTATAGCATTCCTTGATAAATGTATAATCCAACACTGAAAACATTTTTCAAATCGGACCAGCGGTTCCTGAGATTAGCGTGTTCGAGAAAACAAACAAACAAACTCTTCAGCTTTATATATTAGTATAGATATTTATTGTAATTTTAATTCTGTAATTTTAACAGCTGTTTCTTCTTCTCTTTTTGCTTGTTTGCTTTGATCGTCTCAACCGGTACCGATTAAAACCGCTGTCTAATGCAATGGAATTGTAAGCTTATAAAAAATCGAAAAAACACTCAACACGCTAATCGAAAAGTGTTTAAAACTTTTTGAGTGCGCGAAAGAAAAGGCGAAGAATATTTGCACAACAAAAATAATGCACAAAAACACTCAAATGCCAACCGAAAACTTGCGGAACTGGCAAATCAAAAAATGCAAACGTACGCAGGGTGTATAAAAAATCAAACAAAAATGATGTACACACCTGATGTATGTACTCAAAAAGTAGGGTACCATAATTTATTTTTAAAAACGCTCTGTCTGCGTTATCCGGGCTTCGAAGGACCAAAATGTTCGCTGTGCCGCTCGTAGGCTTTGATACACCCAATAAATAAAAATTGTTGTTGCCGGCGCAGACAGGTGGGGGAGGATCGTCAGTGCCTGTGAAAGCACTCGCACGATAAAACAATAAATAAAACACGCGTTTGTATGTTTTAAAATAATAATTGTAGCGCACTCGCTTTTATTCAATACAACACCAGTGTGTAAACAAAACGGGGTGAAATAAATATTTGGCGCAAAATTCAAAAATCGAATATTGACAGCACAAAGTAGTAGCATTCGCGTTTGCAGTAGTTTAGTAACTAACTAACTCCTCTCTCCTCTCAGAGTTAGTTATCGAGTAGATGAACAAGCCGAGTAGCAAGTTAGCGCGGTGTGGTAAAAAACGTTACACAGCACAAATTCAAATTTGGCGGTAACAGTCGTAATACTAGAGAATACTTTTTCAATTCCTTTACAAACAGAATTGTATGTCCTTGAGGCCGGCAATTATATTGTCCATTCAAGAATAGTAAAAGGTAAAAAGTATATAGGGGGTTATACATTATTTTTAACCGAAATCTGTATATATTTTTCCTCCTTTTATGTATTTTCACCGATTTCTCCGTCAATTGCGGACCGATATTGAGTTCTGAAATATTTTGTTTGAAAGGAAATACTCTTGAGATGGTCCCATTGTCACCAAATTAGCGCTTGTAATGAATCCAAGCGCTCGTTGAATTTATTTTTAGTATCGGATTTTCAGTCGGACAGTCGTGAGGACAAATCAGGATTATATTAAAACATGTAGCCTTCATGCGTATCGTGGCTCATCAACAGTTGTGAATCTGGAAACGAGGATAAGAAGTTTCATAATTACTACAGCATCCAACGTCGTGATTACTCTTGTGCGACACGCATCTCTGGCGCGTTTACCTACGTTTGAGATGCGTGTCGCGCGATTTAATCAAAAGTAAAGTGGAATGGAGCGACGCGCGTCTCTAGCATATGCACCGCGAGAGAAAAACTTTGATATAGCTTTGATATATTTTTTAAATCTCCATCAATTTGCGTTGAAATGGTGAAATTATAATTAATCGTACTTAAATAAAAACAATTTTTAAAAACCGACCAAATCAACTAAAAACAAGTTGAAAAAAATTTTTAAATTATTTTTGATAAAAATAATTTAATTCTTTTTTTTTTAAATAAAATATTAAATTAATATCCGACATTTTGGGAATATAGACTGTTTAAAAAACCGTTGCACTGCTTTTCAACACGGCGTAGCGGACGCTAATTTGAAAATTTTTTCAAAATCCTTTCAAGGTTTACATTACCTTACCTAAGACTATTACTTCCCACAGTTTTAAAGATATCGGAAGGCCACTTGCAAATTGCTTATTTTCTGATGAAGTCTACCCATTTTCCTAATATCGCACATAATTTCAAAGTTACGACCATAGTCATTTTAGTGAATGATTTGTTTACTATTTTGAAAGAAAAAAAAAAGAACAACTAAAATTATAGAATTCAAGATTTCAAACTATCTAGGTAACTATTTTTCTAAATATTTCTTAAAAATAATAATGCATATATTCTCAAAGTTTCCCTTATTATCCCAAAAATTTTTAAGTTTTAGTGAGCAATTTTTAACTATTTTTAAAGAAAAAAAATTAAAGTTTAATTAATCTTAATGTCACGTAAAACTATATATGTAACTAAATTTTTCTATAGAAAAAACCTTCCTACATATATCCTAAAAAGATTGCTATAATTCCGAAGGCGTAGAAATTTCACTAAACAAACCTTTTTTGTATTTTTAAAGAGCAAAACAACCAAATAAAATTGATTACAACTTGAAACCACACCACTGTTACCTATTATATTAAAAAAAATGTAACATTTTGTTCGCTTCAATTTAAACTATTTTTTTTAAGAAAAAAAAAGAGTAAAATTTACTATTATATTAAAAAAAGTAACATTTTGTTCGCTTCGCTCGTTCCACACTTCGGGGCCACAGCAGCTGCCGGCATGCATGAACACAGATTACGATAGGAGCAACTTCACTAAAAGTATGCAATAAAATATAAAAAAGTATTTATATTTTGACAATCTAAGATACACTATATTTATTTCAATTAAAAAATGTCACAAAAAGTAAGAAATCCTCGTGGAAAATTTTGAGAACGGCACTAGCGATTTATCTAAATGTATTTGCAAAATTTGAAATAAATCACAATCATTGGGAAGCCACGAACATAAAAAAACATTACAGGCAACATTTATCAAAGTTTCAAGATGCAAAACTCAGCCAGGTGTTAAAACGAGTAAACGAATTGAGTAGCTAATGCAGCTAAATTAAAGCATATAGTTTCAAACATCTCAGTACTGTTTAATGACGGCCTCAGCCTTCGAAAAGCATTTTGCGTTTTTCCTTTACACGCAGCTGAGTCTATGGTTGCACCCCATCTGCTATAATTTAGCTGTCAAGATAATGAAACATGTCAACACCAATATCATCCATATTTGTGCGTTTTTAGACCCCATCGAGGACCACTATAAAAAGGAGTGGCGAGAGTATGTCTGAGACCTATGTTTATAGTGAAGATGTTCATTTTCAACCTGCAGGGTGAGAGCTGCGTCCTCATAACGAGCCTTCATGAGATCAATGATATACTCAGGGATCCCACAGTTGCTCAGGGAGTTCCATATCGCGTTTCTATTGATGGTGTGAAACGGTCAAAGTCTACAAAAAGTAGGTATAACGGGCAACTCCATCCAAACGATAATTCCATAATGATGCTTAGTGAGCTGATGTGATGATGAAATGATAAAAGCCAGTTGTTGCCGCCATCGCCCTAAGCTACAGAATTATATTCATTTATTTATAATAATAACTAATTGCATCACCCTTTGTATTTTGCAACATAATTCGACTTATTGTAACACCCTTTATAAGTCTACAAACATAACTGCGCATAGATCATACGATTTTGTATTCTCTTTTGCGCTTCCAATTGCATTGGAATTTACTGTTACTTCTTAAAACTGTCATTAGCTTATAACAAAGAAAAACGTACAAGCAGAATCAGTTGGATTCGAGTCAAGGTGTCGATGCTTTTTGTTTTAAAGCTCGCACGCTCAAACGCAAAATAAATGCATAAAAAACTATTAAAAGTGTTTGTTCTTAAAAATTAGCTGAATCGACGCCAACGAAGCCAACAATTCTTTCAAACAAAAAAGCATAGCTATTTATGCTAATTCTTTTAAATAAAAATGTAGCATAAAAAATTTGTAGTGTGTGAATACAATTAATTAATTGCGCAGTGAATAAATTAAATAAACACTCAACACAACGCTACAAAAATGCCTGTATGCATAATATGTGCGAAGTCGGGAGACAACCCGATGCTAAAGTGTGACATATGCATTAGTGAAAGCCCCGTGGACTGTGTTAGCACCAAATTTGAATTTGTGGTGTGTAACGTTTTTTACCACACCGCGCTAACTTGCTACTCGTCTTGTTCATCTACTCGATAACTAACTCTGAGAGGAGATGGAATTAGTTAGTAACTAAACTACTGCAAACGCGTACGCTACCACTTAGTGCATGTCTTATTTTACGAATTTGAATTTTGCACCAAGTTTACTTTACCCCGTTTTGTTTATACACTGGTGTTGTATTGAATAAAAGCGAGTGCGCTACAATTATTAATTTTAAATATATAAACGCGTTTTATTTATTGTTTTTCGTGCGAGTGCTTTACAGGCACTGACGACCCTCCCCCACCTGTCTGCGCCAGCAACTACAATTTTGATTTTTATATTTTGGGTGATCCAGAGCGGCACAGCGAACATTTTGGTCCTTCGAACCAGGATAACGCAGACAGAGCGTTCTTAAAATAAATAACTGTACCCTACTTTTGAGTACATACATCAGGTGCGTATAGCATTTTTGTTTGAGTTTTTATACCCCCTGCGTACGTTTGCATTTTTTTTGTTTGCCAGTTCCGTAACGCCTCAGTTGGCAATTGAGTGTTTTTTGTGCATATTTTTGTTGTACAAATATTCTTCGCCTTTACTTTGGCGCACTCAAAAAGTTTTACATACACACTCACTTTTCGATTAGAGTGTTGAGTGTGTTCTATTGAGTGTTTTTTCGATTTTTTATTAGCTTGCAACTCCATTGCATTAGAGAGCGGAGCGGTTTTGATCGGTACCGGTTGAGACGATCAAAACAAACAAGAAAAAAGAGAAGAAGAAGCAGTTGCGTGAGGGCATGCTGCACTGACAAAATTAAAATAAATATTTTGTAATTAATAAAATAAATAATTTAAATACAAATACACTACTGTGCGTGTATTGTATTGTTTTTGCATCGGTGCATTATTTATTTGTGTTCTTTTTACTGTGGCCCCGCATCTGTCTGTCAAGCGTTTTTTTGTTTTATTCACGAGCGCTGGACAGACGGACAAACACCAAAGGTTAGTTTATTTAATTTTTTAACAGAATTGGATAAATTCGTTTTTCTTTTTGTTTGAGCAATTATACGTGGAACGATTTTGCTACTGTGTTGGACAAACGATACGAGAGTCAAGAGAAATTGAATTTGGTTTGCGTCTTATTGCTACTGGCCGCTGTCGCCAATTTTAAGAAGCGGCCAAACAGCCTTATTATTTGCCGCCACAACACAACAAACAAATAGCTACAAATAGTGAGTATAAATAGTGTGTGCAAGTAACTATTTATATTTTATTTTACTTTCGTTTGATTGCGTTTTTTATTCAATTTATTTTATTTTGTTAATTTTCTTTTGCTTTGTATTTGGTATACGACCAATATTGCAAGGGTCGATATCAAATTCCGCGTTACTATTTTTTTTGTGCGTGTATATTATATTTAAAAAAATATATAGTTTTTCGGGCTGTGCATTATTATTTCACAAAAGTTTTATTTTCTCCCCCTTCTTCGAAATAATTTATCGCAGCGCCAGTTCATTAAATATAATAATTTATACGCACTTTTTATTTAAAATAGAATCTTTTTGAACAAATTTAATTTAAATTTTTGTTCAAATTCTTTTTGTTTACTATTGCATCCTCATTTTTTTTTGTTTATTTGTTGACTAAGTTTAAAAAAAAAAAAAAAGTTGTCCGAAAATAGATTTAATCATTGTTCTGACGAACTTCTTCGGTACTTCTTCGCGGCACAATGTAAGGAAATGCGCATAGAAGAGCAAACATCCTTCACAACAAAATTGTTGAATGATGAGTTGAAGAGTTTATGGCGAGCTGTTAAGGTTTCATTCGACAAGTTAATGTGTCAGAAACCAGAGGGCTTGGAAAAGGAAGTTGTCATGGCAAAACAAATGTTAAAGTGCCTACATGGCATGTGGATCCATGGTGGACATGACTTGTTCCCTTTTGTTAGAAGATACGTGTTCGACTAGGGTACATAACTCAGTGCATTGTGAAAGTAGTGCAGGTGCCCATTCTGTGTCACATAATATTTCTCTTCCTCCATGTGACACAGACTTGTTTCACGGAGATTGCAGGACATGGCCAAGTTTTTGTGATATGTTCACGGCCATCTACAAGTCAAACTCTAGACTACAACCGGTGGAAAAGTTATATCACCTGAAACTGAAAACTCGTGATGAGGCTAGAGATATTGTCAACCGATCTCTGCTAACCAACGATGGGTTTGAGTTAGCGTGGCAGAATCTGGTTAACAGATATGAAAATAAAAGAGTTTTAGTTAATAGCCTCAAGGCATTGTTTCATTTAGAGTCTGTAGCTTCTGAAAATGGTACGGCCATTAAAAAACTACAGCGTGACATTAACAATGCAATTGCCAATTAAGAGTCTAATAGTATCAGCATCGAAAATTGGGATGCTATACTGGTGTTTCTGTGCTCTACCCGTCTTCCAGATAATACTCCGACGCTTTGGGAGCAGTCTTTAGAAGACAAACGAGAGGTTCCAAAGTGGAAGGACATGGACACCTTTTTAACAAGCAGGTTCCAAACGTTAGAAACGGTCTCAAATCTTCGTAGCTCTTCGAAGTCCGTTTCTGATAAGCCTTCAACAGATTTTAACAAGTCGAAGCGTTTGAATACTTTTCAAACAAAAGTAACATACCAGTGTCATATGTGCAAGTCTTCGGAGCACAATTTGATCAAGTGTCCGAAATTTTTAGCCCTCAATCCTAAGCAGAGGAAAGATAAAGTGAGAGAGAAGCAACTTTGTTTTAATTGCTTGGCTCACAGTCATATGAGGAACAAATGCAAAAGTTTGTTTAGGTGCACAAAGTGCTCAAAACCCCATCACACGCTGCTCCATTGGAACACTACTGCCAATGTTTTCAATTCTGACCCCCCTTCTCCAGCAGCTCAGTCAAGTTCCAATGGACAGTCAGGTTCTTCGCAAGCAATGAGCAGCAATAGTTTGCAATCTTGCTTTGCTTTTTCAACAAAGAGTGTGTTCTTGGGAACTGCGATAGTGCAATTAAAATTCAATAATCAGGTTGTTTCCGCTCGAGCACTGATAGACTCGGGATCTGAAGGTACGTTCATTTCGGAACGTCTTCAGAGGCGCCTAGGTGTACGATGCGAACGAATGCATGCAAATGTTTCAGGGTTGAATACATCTCTAGCTGCTAGAATTAACAGGTCGTGTCGCTTGATACTGGAGTTATTTTGTTTTACCCAAACTTACTGGATTTTTACCCAGTAAGAATATTTCAATGTCATCAGATGTCACTTTTGATTTCCCCCTGGCCGATCCTCAATTTTTCAAGAGCGATCAGGTCGACATCGTGATAGGCAGTTATATTTACCCTCAAATCGTGAGAGAGGGTATAAAACAAAATATTTTAGGTTCATTTTTGGGTGGATTCTTACTGGTCCACTCTCTCCCCCCACCAGGTGCAATACGATTGTATCCTGTTTTACAAAGTTTAGCTTGGGTCAGCAATTAGAGAGCATTCCCAGTAGGGCTCAGCCGCACTAAAGCAGTTCATGCGTAATGAGACTGCGTTAATCCGGATCTCAGAATTTAAGTATGATGAGGAAGCGAATGAATGTTTGACCTTACAAAACTTGTGTAAAGTAACCCCCCTCACCAAACAATTTTAAAACCGGAAAGCACCCCTACTTTTTTCGTGGAAAAAAGTAATTCAGCTTTGCGGAGAATTGTTCGTTCGTCTGATAAAGCTGAAATTGAAAACTTCGCGTTGACTACGGTCACATTTGAAGACAATTGTGCCCCATACGTGGCCATTCCGACTTTACGTCGTTTGGCAGATGACGTCCAGGATAAATATCCTCTAGCGGTAGAGAGTCTGCGCTCGATGGTGTGTGCATGATGCACTTGCTGGTGCTCATGATGTTGCCACTGGTATTTGCTCACGTGTTGAGCTGATAGTAGCATTGAATCCCGCAGGGTTTTCAATGCGAAAGTAGCCTGCGAATCATGAAGAAGCATTAGCAGGGATTCCCAGCGATTTTTTTCTGTCAACTTTTTTCTTGTCTGTCGCTAGGTTGTTTGATCCGGCAGGCTGGTTAGCCTCAATAGTCGTTTTCCATCAAAATTCTATTGCCAAAAATTTGGTTGGAGAAGACGGATTGGGATGACTGTTTGTTTGCATCTACACAGCAATCCTGGATAACTTTTTGCGAGGAAGATGTGCCGATAAAATATATCCAAATTCCTCATTGTGTGAGTTTCTCCCCCGTGGTTGAATTTGTGTTCAATGGCTTTTCAGACGTTTCTAGGAAAGCTTTTGAAGCTTCTTCGTTTTTGAGATTTTTATGGAAGTACGCTCAACCGAATTTAGAGGTCGGAAATGTTGTGGCATTCCTTGAGAAAAATCTCCCCCCACATGAATGGCGGCTCGGGCGCATTTTTCAAACGTACGCAGGGAGGGACAAAAAAGTCAGACGAGCTGATGTAAAAACAGGGCGTGGTGCGATTACGCGTCCTGTTGTCCAGCTACATACGTTACTCAATAAATTATTAACATTTTGTTTGCTTAAAAAAAGAGATTTTTTACAGAGAAGCAACAACGAGTTTTGGTCTGCTGCGAGTGCAAAGGCGACCACCCACTACGAAAGTGTCCGGAGTTTTTGGGCATGAAAAACAAGCAGCTTCACGGAGGCCACAGCCCCATCAAGCGGGTTAAAGCACCAGCCTCTGCAGTGCCCTCAGCCTCTCCACCACGCCGGTCTACTGTTTTGACAAAAGGCGACGGTGAGAGAGATCTATCTCCCTTTTTGGAGATAGATGAGGAAGTGGAGGTTGAGTCTGCAGTGGCAGGAGCTGCGCCTGGGTCGCCTATGTTTACTGGGCCCAGGTCGACCTCAACCGAGGAACGTTGGACTGATGAACGGCGGCGAGAACCGGGTGTGCTCCCACAGAGGAAGTGGGCAGCTAGACGCAGCCACCGCGCTCGTGCACCGGCACTTGCCCACGGTGTCGGCCCGCTACCTCCCCTATACGTTCCAAGGGCTTCGGTCTACGGGGTCGTTGGAGATTTGTAGGAGTGACCGGAGAGTGTCGGTGTGGCGTCGCTCCCCTCTAATCCAACCGACTATACGCAGTAGGATAATTATGAGGCCTACTGCGATGGTGCAGTTGATGGTACGAGGTCGAGCGCACCTGGAACGTGCTCTCCTGGACCCCTGCATGCCCACCTCCCCCAACTGTGAGCGTGTGGTAAAGCGCCTCAGCCTTTCGACGATCCGGCTAGGGGTCAGCGATCATTGTTTAATGATCCTGAGGTCTCGGTGTGGTCCTAGCTGTGATCTCAAGGTTGAGGTGCGGGTCGAGCGAATGAGTAAACTTGACACTGCCTGGAAGGTCTGCGTGTTTGGCGTCGCTGACAGCAAAGTGGTAGCACTACAGTTCATTTTTTATATGAGCTAAATTTCGATTTGTGCTGCAATATATTTTTATTTTGCAGGGATGCTGCAAGGCGGGCGGTAATGTTAGCGCCAAATTTGAATTTGTGGTGTGTAACGTTTTTTACCACACCGCGCTAACTTGCTACTCGTCTTGTTCATCTACTCGATAACTAACTCTGAGAGGAGATGGAATTAGTTAGTAACTAAACTACTGCAAACGCGTACGCTACCACTTAGTGCATGTCTTATTTTACGAATTTGAATTTTGCGCCAAGTTTACTTTACCCCGTTTTGTTTATACACTGGTGTTGTATTGAATAAAAGCGAGTGCGCTACAATTATTAATTTTAAATATATAAACGCGTTTCATTTATTGTTTTTCGTGCGAGTGCTTTACAGGCACTGACGACCCTCCCCCACCTGTCTGCGCCAGCAACTACAATTTTGATTTCTATATTTTGGGTGTTCCAAAGCCTAAGAGCGGCACAGCGAACAGACTGCGCCGGAGTCACCGCGGATGCCAGCTATACGCCATGGAATTGTGGCTGCCTAGCTAGAAGCCTAGAAAAGGTGTCTAGCGCTTCAGCACCGACCTGCTCCGACAACCTGTTTTCACCAGGGGATCTGCCACAAGCCACATCATCACCAGAAAATGAGTCTGCTATGATGAAAGTGAGTAGCCCTAACCTCAATGTCATAGCACTAACAACGACGAAAGTTGCAACAACTACAGCTACATTGAACCGCAACTCTGCGTCAGCGCTTAATGTTGAAGAACATTTACTCGGTAGGGGGACATCGGCTGTAGCAACATGTGCAACATCGTCAACATATTCGCACGTCTATCAACATATTAGCAACACAGCTAATTATGTACCTCAACATGTGTCTAACACAAATAATATTGCAACAGCAATGCCCTGCGCATACTCAACTGAAGACATCAATAAACATTCAAATTTATTTGCGCAGTCTCATTTGCAACATCAACAATATCCAAATTATATGCAAATCGCAGCTCGACAAGGGATACCGAAGAACCTACAAACTTTTACTGGCGATCCGCAGGAATGGCCTATATTTATCAGTAGCTTCGAGACCAGCACACAAATTGCTAGATATACCAATGCCGAGAATCTAAGGCGATTGCAGGCCAGCATTAAAGGCAAGCACGCGAACTAGTGCATAGCAGATTATTTCTCCCAGCGATGGTGCCAAAAATAATTCAAACTCTACGAATGTGCTTTGGTCGGCCTGAATATATAATTCAGAGCCTCGTCGAAAAAGCGAGACTGATGACACCACCATAGGACAAGTTGGAACCGCTCATAGAGTACGCGCTATGCGTGCGCAACAAATATGCAACGATGGAGGCTTGCAAGCTTGAGGCGCATATGAGCAATCCAATGCTCGTACAGGAGTTTGTCGATAAACTCCCACAGCAACTTAAATTATCTTGGGCTATGCACCCGAAAGCTGTAAATGCGCCGGCAGTGAAAGTGTTTAGTGACTGGATACATGCAATAGCCGAGGCTGCATCACAAGTTAGACGACAAAGAAAAATGTCAACGTGCACCATCATACAAGCCAGGAAAGTGATAAACCAAAAATGCACTGTGTACTGTGCACCAACAGCGGCCAAAAATTACAAAATTGCAATAAGTTCAGACAATTGCCGTTTGAACAAAAGCAGCAGTTCGTACGAGAAAAACAATTGTGCCAACAGTGTCTCAATGGTCAACGTAAGCGATGCTTTATAAATAAACAATGCAGCCGCAACGGCTGTACCGAAAAACATCACCCACTTCTACACGGTGACCAAACTACATCTGCCAAAGCGGCGCGACACGAGAAGCTGGATCATAAACCGATGCCGGTGAACCACAGCGGAGAAATTCACACTCACAGCAGCAGTGACCATCAAAAGGCTCATTTCCGTATCGTTCCGGTAAGAATTTATTCCAAGAACAATTATATTGATACTTTTGCTTTTCTAGATGAGGGGTCATCTGTTACACTAATGGAAAGCAAAGTATTTAAGCAGCAAGGCATTACAGGCTCCCAAGAGCCTCTTTGTCTGCGATGTACTGGCGACACAGTTCGTTCCGAGAATAACTCAGTTCGGGCAACGCTGAAAATTTCGAACGTGCAGACCGGCGCAAATTATTTTTTGCGAAATGGACATACCGTCGATAGCCTAAATCTACCCACACAGTCTTTACAAAAATGGCAGATTTGAGATTGGGTTGCTATGGAAGGATGCAACAAAAATGCTTCCATCAAGCTACGACCACGCGTATAACCGACTCATGTACATAAACAAAAAATTTAATAAGCAACCTTCGCTGCGCGAACAAGTTCAAGGCCAAATTGACAACTTGCTCATTAAAAAATATTCTCGCAAAGTCAAATCAAACAACGAATCACTTAATGACTTTTTATTAAGTGGACCCGACCCACTCAATGATCTCTTAGATATGCTAATATCATTCCGAGCTGGTCAAATAGCGGTATGCGGGGACATTTCGGAAATATTCCACCAAATACGTATCCGCAAAGAAGATATACATGCCCAGAGGTTCCTCTGGTGGGACAAGGATGACGATATACACCAGCCCAGCACTTATGTAATGGAAGCAATGTTTGGTGTGAGTTGCGCGCCATGAATTGCGCATTACGTTCGAGATAAGAATGCAGAGCGGTTTGTCGATCAGTACCCAATAGCAGTGCAAGCAGTCAAAGATTACCACTATGTGGACGACTTTATATACAGCGCAAACAATGAGCAAGAAGCAGCAGAGATCGCGGCTCAAGTAAAACTCGTTCACGCTGAAGGTGGCTTTACTATGAGAAACTGGTCATCAAATTGTGTCAATGTGGTGCGTCAATTACAAGAAGAAGCGACGAATGCAGTTGAAGTTGAACTTTGCGCAACCGAAAAAGTACTAGGCTTATACTGGGAACCAAATAGCGACCACTTCAAATTAGTGTTTCGCTTCGCCAGATTAAAACGAAATATTTTGAGTAGCCATAAAGCACCGACAAAACGAGAGCTGCTACAAGTTTTAATGTCGATGTACGACCCAATGGGATTTATTTCCTGTTACACAATTGGGCTAAAAATATTACTGCAAGCAGTGTGATGCACAAATATATCTTGGGACGAAGAGCTGCCCGATGAATTGCTGGATAAATGGAATCAGTGGAAGCAAGTCATACCTATTATAGAAAGCGCCAGGATCCCACGCTGTTATTATCTACCACAAGGTCAAGTAACTGAAGTGCAGCAGTTACATACATTTGTCGATGCCAGCGAGTTGGCATACGCAGCAGTATGCTATAGTATCGTATTCGAATACAACAAGGCGATAGCGCTCATCTGAGTATGATCGCTGCAAAGTCGAAAGTGGCGCCGCTAAAACCTTTATCGATTCCACGAATGGAATTGCAGGCTGCAGTTCTAGGCGTGAAACTTGCAAATCGAGTCATATCAAAGAAACGACTCACAATCGACAAAAAATGGTGGTGGTCCGACTCTAAGACAGCCTTAAAAGGGCTGCGTATGGACCCTCGAAAATTTCAGCAATATGTAATACATCGTGTTGGTGAAATTCTAGAGTCGACAAATAAATCACAATGGAAATGGGTTCCATCTAAATCAAACCCAGCTGACCTCTCGCAACAAAAGTGTCTACTGAAGAGAAGCGTATGAAATGGTTCTCTGGACCCGAGTTTCTTTTAAGCGATTCATCGGATTGGCTTACGTGTAACGACTTGGGACAATTTGATGACACAGAAGTACGACGTCATGTGTTGGTCGCCACAATAGCTTTACACAAGTAGCCGAAAATCAATGTAGAGTACTTTTCAAATTGGAAGCGACTTTGCAGAGCAATCGCCACATTTATGCTCTACATTGAACGACTGCGTTCATCAGTGTGTAACGCAGTCCTACCTACACACGTTTCTTATGAAATGATTCAACTTTCAACAAGTAAGGAAATTTCAGTCGGGCGTAACCGACTGTAAGAGGCCCTGTACCAGTTCAGGTCGCTTAACAAACACATTAAATGTTTCCCGAGCATATGACCAAATACATGACCACTTCTCACTGCGCGAATATGAATGAAAAGAAAAGGGGGGTCGTTTAAATTCAATTGCATATAAAATCGTCATTTATTATCCGATTTTGATGAACTTTCTTGATTTGGGCTTAGAAGGACGTTAACTATACTATTTATATTTATACTGGTGTACTCAATTTTTTTTGTGCCGAAGAAATTTTTACCTTAAAGGGTGATTTTATGGGGAAGGGGGGAGGGGCAAAATTTTAAAATAAACTTGTGAAATTCCGGAGCAGTCCTAGTCGAATGCAAAAAACACGAAGTCTCTATCTATTACCGTTTCCGAGATCCTTTCGTTCATACAGACGGACGGACGGACAGACGGACATGGCTATATCGACTCCTCTATCACTCCTGACCATAATGGGGGTAACTTTGGGGGGTCTCCGACAATTAGTTCTTCCTGTTACATACATTTGCACAAAACCAATAGGCTCTTGTACCTTCGGTACTGGGCCTAAAAATCCTTCTTATAAAAGATGCACAACGGGCTGAGTTTCAGCTTGAAATTAGCACTCTAATGCAAGGTAAGAGCATTGAAAAGAATAGCAAACTAATCGGTTTGAATATTTATTTAGATGATGACAAAATACTGCGAGTCCGTGGAAGAGCTGAAAATCTAAATTGCCAGCACCCCGTAGTGCTACCAAACAGCCGTCATACCACCCGATTAATTGTGAAGCACCATCATGAATACTTCCACCACGTTTCACATGAAACATGTATCAATAGCATCAGAGGAGAATTCTATATACCACGGCTTCGAGTTCTCTACAAGACAGTACGCAGATCGTGCCAGTTTTGTAAACGCTAAACCAGTACTACCACAGATGGCACCGCTTCCAGCTGCACGCTTAGCAATATACGAGCGTCCATTCACCTTCGTCGGCATCGATTATTTCGGTCTAATTGCTGTTGCAGTCGGACGTCGCCGAGAAAAGAGATGGGGCGTTATATTCACATGTATAACAGTTCGAGCAGTACATCTAGAAGTGGCACACTCTCTCGACACTAGTTCCTGCGTCATGGCTATACGCAACTTTATAGCTCGTCGAGGAACACCTCGCGAAATATTCTCAGACAATGGGACCAATTTCAAGGCAGCCGAGAAGATATTTTGCAACGAGCAGCAGAGCATCAACTGCAAAACCATAGAAGCGTCTTTCGACAACATTCGCTGTTGATTCAACCCTCCTGCGGCGCCTCATATGGGGGGAGCATGGGAAAGGTTGGTACGTTCGGTCAAAACAGTCCTCTACAAAATATGTCCGGCAATGAACTTCACGGACGAGAGTCTACGCTGCGCACTCAACAAAATCGAATTTACTCTAAATTCGCGTCCTCTCACATTCGTATCGCTGGAGACCGTTGATGACGACGCCATTACGCCTAACCATCTTTTATTAGGCACATCCAGTGGGCACAAACCTATCATGGAGGCAAGCGAAAATCTAAGCTACATAATTATATTAATTTATTTATAATAATAACTAATTGCATCACCCTTTATATTTCGCAACATAATTAGACTTATTGTAACACCCTTTATATTTAGCAATGAGTCTACAAACATAACTGCGCATAGACCATACGATTTCGTATTCTCTTTTGCGCTTCCAATTGCACTGGAATTTACTGTTACTTCTTAAAACTGTCATTAGCTTGTAACAAAGAAAAACGTACAAGCAGAATCAGTTGGATTCGAGTCAAGGTGTCGATGCTTTTTGTTTTAAAGCTCGCACGCTCAAACGCAAAATAAATGCATAAAAAACTAATAAAAGTGTTTGCTCTTAAAAATTAGCAGAATCGACGCCAACGAAGCCAACACAGTACCTTTTGTATTGAATTTAGAAGCGTTATGCCGTGCCAGTTTTTACATTGACTGAGGTCATCATTATTGGGAATAGTAACGACTCTTCCCAGTCATTTGGGATGGCGAGTAGGGCGCGTGAATGGCGTTGCCGCTGTATTTGTGCAGTTCAGTTGGTAAACCATCTGGCCCAGCAGCATTGTTGTTTTTAAAAGGATACGAACAGTCAGAGATTCGAGTATGATTAATATATATAAGTATCAATACAACATCATTAGGGCATGTTTCAACTTGATTTAACCCAAATTTAAAAAAAAATATTAATTATATATGTATAAAGTTTTCGGTATTTGTATCAGCCCCTCCACCACAAGTAATCTTTTGCGGTGAACACCATAACTTCTAAACAACTCACAGAAAATTATTCAAATATGAAAATACTATTTTAAACGATAATATAGTGCTTCATCGTTTTTTTTTTAATAAACAAAATGGCGGCCGCAGTTGCTGGCGTATTTGACGTATTTGCACGATTTGTGCAGCATCAATTGAATGACGAGGAAAAGACATCATTAAAGATGCCAAAAAGGATCAAAACTTTCTGTCAACGCTTGATACGCGTCGCCTACAATTCCTTTTTACATTTTATATATTTTAAAATTAACATATAAAAAATTAATTTAAATTAATATGGAGTTTTAAATTCATACTTGTACGGAGTTCTATTGTTGACAATCGAACCGATAACATCAGTTATTGAGTTCCATCTCTACTAGATAATATTAAACTCACCTTCTTTCATATAACGAGTGAATTGTAAGGCTACGAAGCAACCATTTGTTAAGAGCTTCGACCCTTTTTACTTGAGCTGCAAACTGGAGCGGACGTGTCTCCGGAATAAAAACCATATAGTAAGAAAAGAAACTTGTCTCTTTTTTATTTTGTCGTCGACTCCCGGTCGACACATTTTTACTTTTTACGATTTAAATAAATCAATTCTAAGCAGCTGCAACTCTCTGACACTGCATCTAACGCGCTAAGGGAAATTATAGCAAGTTTAATTCTCTACATTTACAGCAAGACTGACCAAGCACGACATTACACCCAAGGTCGGTTTAAACACTTTCTTTTCAAACTGTTACTGGAGACGAGACATGGTGTTTTCAATACGACTCAGAAACCAAGCGTCAATAGCGAATGCAAGCCGCTCAGTGAGCCAAAACCCAAAAAATCACGTTTGTAAAAGGGAAAAATTAAGAAATTGTTGACTTTCTTCTCCTATTCGAAGGGCAATATTTCACCGCGCCAAACAATTAATGGCAACTTGAATTTGGAAATATGAGGCGTTTGCTCCGTCGTATCTGGCCAGAATATCGCGAAGAAATTGGCGTTTGTTGCACGATAATACGCCATCTCATCGATCAATACTTGTGACCAATTTTTGGAAAATCGCAATTTGACCATTACCCACTCGCCGTATTCGCCTGATTTAGAATCATGACTTTTTTCTGATCGGCAAGCTGAAATTATCCATGAAAGGACGGACCTATGCTGATGTGGAGGCTATCTAAAAGGCGTGTACCGACATCGTAAAATGTATTCAGTCGGAGGGAGATTCTTTGAATACTAAAAAAACCAGTACTCAAAAATTTATTGTAGTTTTCATTTTATTCCAAAAGCTCGGGTAAGTTTGATTGAAATTTTTTTATACTGTTTTATTTTAAGTGTAATAGTGTTGCAAGTACGTAAAGCATGTATATATTTTTCAATATGAAGAGATAAATTCATTTGCAAAAAACTCTGAAATATTAAATTTATGGAGTAACAGAGACATATGTTGTGATTTCCGCTACCAAATCTCATCAGTTCGCTTTTTATTTAACATATTTGATAGTCGCCCTATGAATCATATAAATTGGTTGTGACATTGATGTGATTGTTATAAAATTGTGTTGGATGTAGTTATGCTGATAGAGCTGCCATCTTGCGATTTCGACCCGTCGGTGTACTTGATTGGAGGGATTTTTGTTAGATCCAGAAATAGTTGCCTAAATTTAGTAGATGAGGTATAGTTCTAGGGTCGAACATTTTGTTGTTGATAAGCGTGGATGTAAATGTGTCTTTGGCGTTTTTAGACTCTGTACCGGAGGCACAAGAGCATATTGGTATATATCGGGTCCGCCATCTAACGTTTTTTTTTTTTCCTACCTGTTATTCACTTAGCTCATGACAGATTTGACAGAAACTTAGTATTATTATTCCGCTCAACGAATATGGTTGTGTTTACACTCGAAGAAATCGATATACGCTCGACTTGAAATCAATTTTCAGATGAAGCTCATTTTCATCTTGGTGGCTATGCAACAAACAAAATTGTCGTATTTGGGGCACGGAGAACCCACACGTAATTGAACAATGGCCGATGCACCCATTACGAGTGACTGTTTGGTGTGGATTTTGGTCGAAAGGCATCATTGGACCAATTTTCTTTGAAAATGAAGAAGGTGAGACGGTTACAGTCAATGGTGAGCTCTATCGGGCCATGTTAAGTAAATTTTGGTTCACAACAATTGAAGATGAGGACTTTGGTGACATTTGGTTTCAACAGGATGGCGCTCCGTGCCACACAGCCAATGTTACAATCGATCTTTTGCGGACTGTTTTTGAAGATCGAATTATCATTCGAAATTCTGTTGTCGTTTGGCCACCAAGGAGCTGCGATTTGACACCGTTAGACTATTATTTGTGGGAAGCCGTCAAAGATAAGTGTTACGCCAACAAACTAAAGACAATTGAAGCTTTGAAGAACAACATTCGCGATACCATACCCGAGATAGGGCTGCACACAGTCGAAAATGTACTCAAAAATTGGACCGACCGTATTGGGTACTGCATGGCTAGCCGTGGCAGCGATATGGATGAAATCATATTCCACTGTTAACCAAAAGGTTTGAGCTTTCAAATAAAAAAGAAATTTTGAAAAAATATCTTGTAGTTTCATTTTATAAAAATTTAAGAAAAAAAAATTATTGTGCGGACCCCATATATGTTACAGATAAAAATAATTTATTTTTCAGCTAATTTTTTTTTTCAGCTCAGTTTAATAAGTCCGAAAAAGAACTATAATATAATTAGTTTATTGATGGAAAACTAACGTTAAATTAAAAAAGAAAAACATGTAAATGAGGTGTTTGTTGGTCTCTATGGATATTACTGTTCCTCAAGTACCAAAGAGCGCTAATGATTAAAGGGTATCTCGAAGTCGAGCATACTTGACTGGAGCGTTCTTGTTTTTTTTTCGAATGATTTTTTTTCAGGAATATTAAAATTTCGATTCCCTGTTATACTCTTTACACGTGATGTGAATACATCGCATTTATGATAGTTTTGTCAAAGATTTTGAAACGCATTAAAGAAAGAACAGAAACCCCTTAAATTATATATATTCTTGATCAGCTCCACAAAATGAATGGAACAAGCCATGTATGCGTTGCTGCGTTATCGCATTATATATTCGAACAAGTAGATAAATCATTTCATGTCTCGTCCGGGCAATGTTGCGTTCAAATCTTCAATATATATTATACTTCTACTTATATTCATACAACATAAGTATAATCCATATCAATGACATTTTATATATAAACAATTAGACATAAATATTTAGCCATTTAAGTAGAAACAAATCTATATCTATACTAATGGACCCGGCTTGTGTGGCTAAGTTCTCTCTTTCACTTCGTTTTGTAAACTTGCATAGCTCTCTCCGATTTTGATCAATCTAAATACTATTACTAAACCCATGAACATCTATACCAAACATCATCCCTCTACCTTAAATGGATCCAAAATTCAAATATGTACAAATTTTAACTAAATGTAACAGCAAACTCAACGAAAATATTTATTACTACCAGATAACTGGCACTGTGTGAACTTAGCTTTATATTTAATTAATTTACAGAGCCATGCGTAACTTAATCCATTGCCTAAATCTTACATAAAACAAAAATCAATTTGGTATTTACGACGGCGAAAATTGGCAGTTCTGTGGATTAAATCTTCTGCTACCTTCTTAGCCTTCTTGTGTGTGTGGTTGCTAGCTAATTGTATTGGTAGTGGGTTTGGATGTACGATTAGTCGGATTCTGTAGTTAGTGCTCATTTTAATTATTTCTTCAAGTACCGGTGGTACTCAAAAGTCTTGGTGGATTATAGAATTGTTTATGTACCATGGAGCATGTATGCAAAGGCGGAGAAGTTTCGACTGAAATCTTTGAATGATTTCCAGATTGGACCGTTATGCAAAGTCATAAGTTTGGATTCCATAAGTCAGTATTGGTTTTAATACTTAATATTTTAATAAGTATTTTATTTTCTCTTGAGACAGATGAGCTAGGCCCAAGAAGTCAATAAAGGGATCTTAGTCTCAGGCCAAGTTGCTTACGGTTTGTAAATATCTGGTCGCGCCAGGTAAGCCGCCGGTCTAGGTGTATCCCTGGATATTTAGCTTTATCTACTTGTAGCAGTTGACAGCTGGTTATGTAGACTGGCGGACTTGTGCCTCTCCTAAGAGTAAAAGTTACTTGCACTTTAATTCGCCACGTTAGATCTTACTTATGGTTGTTAGGATAGATTGCAAGTTACCGGATGTTTGCATTGGATCGGCGTTGTTTGCCATGATAACAGTGTCATCTGCAAAAAAGCTCTATATGTATGTTCTAACAGAGGTAAGTCCGCTGTAAAGAATGTGTATAGCACTGGATCTTGGACACTGCCTTGCGGTGCCCCGGAGTTTATTTCCTCCAAATCTGTTATTACGTCATTAACTTTAGCCACAAAGTATCTAGAAAGCCAGCTGTGCATTATTCTTTTCTTTCCACGGTAGTTCTCGTGAACTACATACATAGACACTATTAAATTGTTCAATAGTAGAGTGATACTTACGGAATCCAAACTGATGCGAAAGTATGAGTTGCTTTCTCTCAATGATTGGCCCAAGCATTTTAAACAAAAGTTTTTCAAACACTTTGGATATGCTTGGAAGTATACTTATTCACCTGTACGAAGATACCCAAAAAAAAATAACCCAAAGGTTTGACTGGTTTTGGTATCAGCGCTCTTTTTCACTGGCCTGGAAAGTGCTCGCAACGCAAGATAGAGTTACATAGCTGCGTTATAGCTCTATATCCAAATTCTGGAAGTTCCTTAGGGCCTTTCTCAGTGATTAAATCATAGCCTGGAGCCTTATTACTTTTTATATTGCAAATTGTTGCTTTAACTTCTCCTTTGTTAAATTCCTTGATCGAGATATCCATTTCTTATCGTTGTGATTTCGTGTAAACTGCCTTCTTTTTCTGAACTTACGTTTTTCCCTAAGAAATATCGATATATTTCTATCTACGTTTAAATGTTTATTTAAAAACCGTTCTGTCTAAGTAGATTGCTAAGATCCTTGCTGAATTCCTTTGTTAAAATTCTCTAGCGCAAATTCGATTTCCTTTGCAGATTTTAGAGGTAAATTCGTGTCTAAGGTGTGATGGTTTATATTTTTATTTTCGTAACTATCAAATGTAACAACTAATAAATAATTTTCTCAGTGTAACATAATTTCTTGATTGTTGCCTACGTCATCAATCACCTCATACAAAAACAAGTAAGGAAATTTCAGTCGGGCGTAACCGACTGTAAGAGGCCCTGTACCAGTTCAGGTCGGCTAACAAACACATTAAATGTTTCCCGAGCATATGACCAAACACATGACCACTTCTCACTGCGCGAATATGAATGAAAAGAAAAGGGGTCTCGTTCAAATTCAATTGCTTATAAAATCGTCATTTATTATCCGATTTTGATGAACTTTTTTGATTTGGGCTAAGAAGGACGTTAACTTTATACTGGTGTGCTCTATTTTTTTTGTGCCGAAGAAATTTTTACCCTAAGGGGTGATTTTATGGGGAAGGGGGGGAAGGGGCAAAATTTTAAAATATACTTGTGAAATTCCGAAGCAGTCCTAGTCGAATGCAAAACACACGAAGTCTCTATTACCGTTTCCGAGATCCTTTCGTTCACACAGACGGACGGACAGACGGACATGGCTATATCGACTCCTCTATCACTCCTGACCATAATGGGGGTAACTTTGGGGGGTCTCCGACAATTAGTTCTTCCTGTTACATACATTTGCACAAAACCAATAGGCTCTTGTACCTTCGGTACTGGGCCTAATAACGTACAAATTTTGGAATGAAAGTGAATTGAGAGCAAGCGAAGGAGAAAAAGGTCATTCGGACTTGGAACGATAAGTGCATTTTTAATGACACGAGTGTATATGGTTTGCCATGAGGTTAAAGAACAAGGACAATTATAGAAGCTGCAAAAAATGACATCTACTATAAAAAAAATATGTACCAAAACCTAAACTAAACAAAAATGTAGATTTTCGAAGTACAAACGTTGACATGGTTGGGAGGGCAGTAGGGTAATTTACATATTTTCCTACATATTGTATTCGATTTGCACAAATTACACCGTCCTTGGGTAAACAGCACATACTCTTGTAGTGTGGCAGTATGATAAAGATGATCAAAAGAACACCCTCCGATCCGGCGAGTCCTAGCCAAAAATACTCCTATGTTGTTATATAAAACTCGCTCTCTATCGTGCACTGACGCAAATATATTTCTGGGTCAACACACGCACATTACGAAGGTTATATTTACAATGTGTCTAAAATACTCCCAGCTAGCCCTTTTATTATAGAGCATTGCAGCATGAATGTTTTGCTTTAGTTCAATATAAATTTTAGCGTTGATAGGCGTATGATCTGATGACAGGTCTAGACAAAACTCTGCAGCAATATGGTGTTTTGGCATTGCTTTCATTAAATAAAAATCAATATCATCCGGTATTTTATTTATATCGTTAGGCCAATGAGTTGGTTCACCTGTAGATACGTGAATCGTGTGTAGTTCCATTGCTCTAAAAAATTATTGTCCTCTGGGCGTAGTCAGACGAGAGTCCCATTGAGTGCTTTCGCATTATAGTCAACACCAACTATGTGCCTTGCGCTTAGTGTACGAAAGAAATCTTCAATTTTTTTTTTTTTTTAATGCAGTGTTTTCTTTATTGGATCTTGTTATGTATGCAGCCAGCCGCTCTCTCGACTGACGTCACTTGCATGCATACTCAGTTCGGCTGTAGACACCGACGCGATAGCATCGCTCATCACAGCGATCAGCTTAACGATTAGATATACACATGGAATTGTATTCTCACGTTAGCATTAGTACATATTGTTAATAAATAGTTTTAATACAATACTCGCGTATTTAAAACTGGCGACGAGGATGGGATCTTGTTAACCATCATAATAATTTGTGCGCGAGTTGAATTGTTATTATTAATATTATATTGTATTAAATATATACGTACATATATTTATATATATATTTGCAAGCTGTGCTGAAAAATTTTCGCTATACATTCGAACGGTAAACCGAACCGAGGAGAAACATTTGTAACATTGGAAGCGACAAGGCGAAACTTATATACAGTTGTATGTACATGTTGTATATGCTAGCGAATTCGGCGAGTTGTGTGTTCTGATTGCGGATGGAAGATAATAAAGACAGCAGCGTAATGGTAAGGGGAAGTGTGGCGGATTTTAAAATAGAGGCTGAAAAAACGGACGTTACCGTTGCAGAGGCGGGCACAGTGAGCACTCGTATTAATCAACCACTGAGTGATAATAAAATCCAACACATTGTCATGGCTGGAGTTGGTAGTTTGGAACCTTTCGACTTGGGTCAACCAACTAAGTGGACATCGTATATGGAACGATTTAAGCTTTTCCTAATAGCTAATGGCATCAAAGAGGAAGACCGTAAAAAAGGAAGGTTTCCTTACGTTAGCTGGCGCTCCGCTTTTCGACCTGTTTACATCCTTGGCTGCGCCCACACAGGTCAGTGAATTGAATTTAGTTGATATCCACACTTTGTTATCGAATCATCTATCTCCCAGTAGGAAATTGCGTCGTTTTACCATTTCTGTAAGCGGGATCAAAACTGCCAAACGAGTCTGTTGGAGATTATATGGCAGCGCTACGCAGATTGGCGGTGGACTGTAATTTTGGTGCAGCGTTGGACCGTGTGCTGCGCGACCGTTTCGTGTCCGGTATGAAAGACGAAAACCTACAGAAAAGTTTCCTAGCGGAGAATGAGTTAACAGAGCAACGTGTTATGAAGCGTGCTGTGACAAATGAAGCAGCAGCAATCAGTGCTAGAGCTATGAGACACAACAACGAGGCGTCACACGATGAGTCAGATTACAGCGAATCTGTTCATGTCATCAAAGCGGAGAGTCCCCGTGAGAACAAACACATCATGCGGAACAACTACGTACCGTGTGCCGGCTGCGGAGGCCGACATTCGTGCAAGCAATGCCCACATCAGAATACAGTGTGCCATTCATGTGGCTTAAAGAGACATTTACAGCGTGGGACAGGGACATTTACAAAGCACGTCTACGTCAACTTCAACATCAGCACGTCAAGGTGCACCGCAACGCAGATCGTCTCGTGGAGAATCTGGCGATAACCAAATACCTTTGATCAATCTTAAAAAATGTATATCTGTCGTCATCAACGGCTGTAGATGCAACTTTGAAGTAGATTCTGGGTCGTCTGTGACCATCATGAAAGAAGAGACGTTCAAACGCATCTGGCCTAGTGGAAATCCGAATCTCTCCAAGTGTGACTTGGATCTAAGTGACTATCACCGGAATCTAATTCCAGTGAAGAGGGTCATCGACGTGTCAATTAACTACAATCACCGTAAGATTGACAATTTGCCGCTAATCATCGTCTCCGGTGGCGGCTCAAATTTAGTTGGATGTAACTGGTTTGACGCGCTGTGTATACGTATCGAAGGTGTTCACGCAGTCAGTAGTGAAACTAGCATCACATCAATTTTGGATAAATTCAAACATTTATTCGCGCCCGAGCTGGGTCGTTATACAGGACCACAAGTGTCGCTACAAATCGTCGAAGCCCAACCCCCGGTGAGACTACCACCAAGGCGCATTCCAATCGCCATCAAAGGCCTATATGAAGAAGAAATTGATCGTCTATGCAAGCAGGACATTTTGGAGCCCGTTGAATACTCTGAATGGGCCACACCTACGATACCTGTCAACAAGAAGGATGGCTCTATACGCATATGTGGTGATTACAAATCAACATTAAACTGTCCTGTCATACCACATTGTAACCAAATTCCAGCAGTCAACACGTTGTTGGCATCCATTGAAGGCGGATCAATTTTTGCTAAAATTGATTTGGCACAAGCCTACCAGCAATTGGTGGTGGATGAACGTTCTGCGCTGCTACAAACAATATCGACACACGAGGGAGCATTCAAGGTTAACAGGCTGCACTTTGGAATTTCATCAGCTCCAGGAATTTTTCGGAGTTTCATCGAAAATATTTTACAAAATATTCCTGGCGTGTTGCCTTATTTTGATGACATAGTGGTCATGGGCAAGTCAGAGGAGGAGTTGGCTGTTAGTCTGAATGAAGTTTTGTCACGGTTCGACAAAACTGGACTTCGGCTGCGCAAGGATAAGTGCCGTTTTGGTGTGACATCTGTGAAGTTTTTGGGTTTCAAAATTGACGCTCTCGGTGAGCCATTAAACAGCCTCTTGGATAAAGGAGCTCACTGGTCATGGAAGCATTGCCATGAAATGGCATTTAGGAAACTTAAAAAACTCATCGCATCGGACTACGTTCTGGTACACTATGATGGTAAGCTTCCAGTGATTTTGACATGTGATACGTCACCCTACGGACTTGGAGCAGTCCTCAATCACAAGTTAGAAGATGGGTTTGAAAAATCTATAGCGTTCTACTCTCGAACACTCTCAAAGGCTGAGAGGAACTATGCGCAAATCGACAAGGAAGCTGTCGCACTCGTTGCAGGAGTAAAGAATTTTCATAATTATCTGTACGGCCGATCATTTACACTTTTCACAGATCACCGACCGCTCTTGGGTATTTTTACAACTACGAAATCAGTTCTGAATGTAATTTCAAATGTAATGCTTCGCCGATAAATTTTTCTCAACGCATATGATTTTAAATTTATACATCGCGCCGGGAACAAAATAAGCAACGCAGACTTCTTGAGTCGCTGTCCGTTAGCGACCAAACATGAATCAACGTCAACCAAGGACGTTCTAATGATTGACATGGCAGCTATGCCAATTGTGAGCGCTCAGCGTTTAGCGTCACAAACATTTAAGGATACTCTATCGTCTAAAGTTCTGAACTGGGTGTTAAGGGGATGGCCCAGCATCAAAATTAACTGTTCAAGTAATCTGTATCCATATTACTCTCGACGTGATATACTCTCTGCTAATAAGGGTGTTCTAGTGTGGAGAAATCGAGCCGTAGTTCCCCCTCCAGCTCTAGAGGCAATTCTACATGCTCTTCATGCATCGCATCCTGGTATAGTCAAAATGAAAGCTTTGGTGCGCAGCTATGTGTGGTGGCCCAACATCGGCGCGGACATCGAACATGAAGTCAAGCAATGTACATCATGTCAACAGAACCGGAATGAACCACCGCAAACACCAGCTCACCACTGGGAATCAACGAAACGTCCTTGGTCTCGTTTACATATCGACTTCGCCGGCCCTTCCAGGGCAAAACATTTTTCTTGGTTGTCGATTAGTATTCTAAGTGGTTGGAAGTTACCACAGTTAATTCCACATCAGCTGCGGATGAAATCAGGTTTCTTCGGCAGCTGTTCGCCACTCATGGGCTTCCTGACGAACTCGTATCAGACAACGGAACAGCGTTTACATCTGATGAGTTCAAGGTACTCACTGAAAACAATTTAATCCGACACATTCGTTCTGCTCCGTTCCATCCGGCTACAAATGGTCAAGCAGAGCGTATGGTACAAAGCACTAAGAATTATCTTAAGAAAATGAACCGTAACACAAATGTCGATCTGAGTTTGGCTAGATATATGATGAATCAACATATTACTCCACACTCGACTACAAGTCGTTCACCAGCTGCGCTGCTTTTCAACCGAGAGATCAAGACATACTTCGACAAGATTCAACCCGATGAAATAACCTTGGGTAAGGTCTGCGACTCTAACAGCTCTAAGAATTTAATTACAGGTACTCCAGTCTGGGTGCGAAATTATGCCGCTGGGCCAAAATGGGTTGAAGGTTTGGTAGCTGAGCAAACTGGACCTATCTCTTATGGCGTCCGTCTGAACGACTCTCGCATAGAGAGCAGCTCCGCAACCGTGTGCCTCAAGCACCATAAGACAGTTCCGACTGCGAAGCTCCTTCCGAAAGAAATTCAGAGACAGAGCCGAATACGGATGAACAAGTTAGTCATTCATCATTTGCGCGACCAGGGTCCACATACGACGCATCGCTTCTACCGCCTGTTCCGATGACACCTCGGAGATCTGGTCGCAACAGGCAGGCCACACAATTCTATAACGCATCTGGGTGTTAAGGGGTGTTATGTATGCAGCCAGCCGCTCTCTCGACTGACGTCACTTGCATGCATACTCAGTTCGGCTGTAGACACCGACGCGATAGCATCGCTCATCACAGCGATCAGCTTAACGATTAGATATACACATTGAATTGTATTCTCACTTTAGCATTAGTACATATTGTTAATAAATAGTTTTAATACAATACTCGCGTATTTTAAAAATCTTCTCTTGATAAGAGACTAACAATAATTTATCAAATCTTAAATCTAGTTGTGTATTACACAAAGCCCCCCGGTTGGAGACTTATGTAGTTACAGCGGCCCTAAGGGTACATCACAGGGCTGGGAGGTAATTTCTCCTGAGTCGTGTTTGTATATGGAGTAGTGTTAGAGATCGTGCGAGTGGATTAGGGTGAGAATTGAGTTTACATTCATAGGTCTGCTTGAATCGATCTATTTCAGTTTTAACAGTTGGGATGTTAAGATCATTGTGAATGTGAGTATTGCGAATATACCAAGGTGCTCCGGTGAGAGTTATAAGTATTTTTGATTGAGCTCTTTGTATTATATCCACGTTACTGGTAATTGGCCTCTGGGATCGCAATGTTGTTTAGAGTCAGCGATGGACAAGTACCTCTGTTTAGAGTGAATGTGACGTGTTTGCTTTTTTGCTCATTAACTTTTATACGCCAGTTAGTTAGCCACTCCTCGAGAAGAATGAGGTGGTCTGCTAGAAGTCTAGTTGCTCTTATTGGGCATCGAGATTTACTTAAGATTGCTGTGTCATCAGCAAATGTGGATATTGTAAGTCTGTGATCCGTTGATATGTCTGAAGTGTATAGAACATATAACGTAGGACCGAGAACGCTGCCTTGGGGTACTCCAGCTATGATTTCAGACTCCTGTGTTATGTAGTGAATACTCTATTGCTGAGGTATGATTCTAGAGTTTTGTGAGTATTTTGGGGTAGCAATACTTTTATTTTGTACTTAAGTCCATCAAGCCAAACGCGGTTAAATGCTTGACATTGCGGAACAGTATTCGCGGAGTTCGAACGCTGTTCTAATCTCTGAGGTTAATCGGTTAAAATGTTCGATAGTGCCATGGTTTTCACGAAACCCAAATTGGTGGGTGGGAATAACGTTCTGCATGTGTGAGTTGATTTTTAAAAGAACCAACTTTTCGAACAGTTTGGATAGGCAGGATAGTAGGCTTATGGGTCTATATGACGCTGCCTGTGTTTTATCCTTTCCGGGTTTCGGTATCATGACTATGACCGATATCTTCCACTGAGTTGGAAAATATCCGCATTTAAAAATAGCGTTGTACAATTTTGTGATACATGTCACAGCTGGGCTGGGAAGCTCCATGATCACTTTTGGGGAAATTAAATCATGACCTGCAGCCTTCTTGGGATTGAGCTGGGCTTTTATCACTTTATGAACTTCGTGGGTGTGAACTCTGAGGGGTTCAGGGTAGTTCGTGTTCCAAGGAGAGGAAAGAACAAAAGCGTTTGTAGACGAATTTGGTTGAAAAACAGTTCTTAAGTGGTTTGCAAAAACTTCCGCTTTTTCTATGTCCGTGCGTGCCCACTTTCCAGTATGGTCTTTTATGGGTGTAGACTATAGCCGGTGGTTTAATATCTGCACGCGCTTTCCACAGGGAAAACTTAGAGCTTGTTGGAGAAAGACTTTCTCTGAGTGAGTTTTTCCTTGAGTTTAAGAGCTTTGCTTAGCTCACGTGAAGCAATCTTTAGATTGTGCTTAGAGGTTGGAGATCTTAGACACTGCCATTCGCTTCTTAAACGCCGTTTTGTCATAACTAACTGTTCAATGTGACTGTTGGTTATTCTGTGGTTCATCGAATTGGCTGTGGATGGTTGTGGTGTGGAGTGTTGAGCTGCAGCAGTGAGAACAGAACTCAGGGCCCTGACAGAGTTTTCAATATCGATTTCGTTACATATTGCTGGGTTCAGCTCGATATGACTGCTTATATACTTTTTATATTTGAGCCAGTTGGTTTTTTGTGAAGTGAGTTTATTGGGATACTCTTTCAGTTGAGGTTTTTCCAGTAAACTAAAAAGAACTGGAGAATGATCCGATGAGAGAGAGAGATTCAGCAGATATTAGATAACTTGAAATTCTTCGTGTTATTGCAATACATCAATGTTATCGCGCTTGTGCGGTCCTTCTACAGAAATTCTGCGGTGCAGCAGGTATTTTAAATTGTAGATTGGGTGTACCTCGTTTTTTTTAAGTGGCCTACTTTCGGGTTCCAGCTCTACTTTAAACATGGGCTGCGGAATTTTGTTTTTATTAATTATATTTATGGCTATTTTTGGGTTAAAGCCATTTTTTTGTAGTGCGCTTACCACTTCGCTTGGAGAGACAGTTGGTTCAATGCCTTTGAGCACGACTTGAAGTCCTTTAGAGCTTTTGAGTTGGTATGTATAGAAGTTTATTTTTATGTCTGTGAAATGTTTTGAGACTAAGCGATAATTTTGTTCGGAGTAAATTTGAACCCTGGTCTCGTATATTGTACCCTTCCTAATAGCAGTTATGTGGAAGTTATTACTCCAAAGCAAAACGCTATTATGTTTACAATATTGTTAGAGCTTTGCTCACGGACATATATTGGCGGTGGTTTGACACTCGCTTTTGTAGCCCCTTCATCTGCCTTCATGTAGCGATCTAAGCCTGTCTGTATCGCTTGAGTTTTTGTATTGTTCTTTTGCTGCAGTCCGCTTTGTGATTGCGGTAAATTATTATTTTTGATCATTGCAGAAGATGTTGTGGCTGTAGTTGTTGTTGTGTTTGTTGATGTTGAGACTGTTGCTGTTGTAATAGTCGGAAACACATAAGTGATTGTTTGTGTGCTCGCAGCATTGGGAAGAGAACAATTTGAAAATTTTTCATTTAAGAGGGTGAGTAGAGAGCGTAAGGTTTTGCTGCGTTGGTATTGTTAATGACATTGGTCGCAATACATTAACAATGCTAGCAGGGGGGACTGAAGTGGAAGCCATGGATTTTAATAGTCCGTTAAGTTGAGAACTTGTACTCACCGCGGTATCCATTTGGATATTCATTTTACCTGTTTCGTTGCTTTTGTTTTGGGCAGGGAAGGAGGTTGAGGGCAATTTATGTTTGATGGTGTCTTCTGTTGCGTTGTATGTAAAGTACGCGTTTCTCCCATCAGCACTTTGCAATGAGTCTGAGCTGCTCTTGCGGAGCGCTTAGCGCGCTTATTCGCTGCTCTTTGTTTTCAATCGCGGGTTTTTTTTGTTGTCTAGCTAGGTGGACAGGAAACTGAACTAACTAATATTTTTGTTGCTTGCAAATGGCTCGTTCGATACTCTTCAAGTACAGAATATCTTGTTTTATTGTTGATTATAATCGCGATTCTTCCGCGGGCAGTAACGACAGGATAATTTGTAGTACAGATTTGGGGATACGAATGTTTTTGTTTGTGCAATGATTTTCCGAGATCAACAATGTCTTTGTCTGCCAAGAATTTTGTTAGTTCTTGTATGTGTTGGACAATCCCATTTGCATTCTAACAAGCGATTTTTATAATTTGGACAGATTTGCAATGCATGATTTTACCAAATTAAGCACTGTGCCTATTTGTTCCATTAGTGCTTTCATCATTTGTTTTAGATCATTTGTGTTATTGTTTCGTGTTGAGGATGAAATACACGGTGTATTAGAATGTTTGGGCCCCTTAAGCCAGTGGCTGCATTGTTTTTCAGTACATCCGAAAACGATTTGGGAGGATTGGGAGTTGGTATGGCATTTTTAGCTTTCCTAGGCCGGACTGCATCTGAATAGGATTTGGAAGGAGTGGGAGTTGATATGACATTTTTAGCATCCAAAGGCCGGAGTGCTGGGAAAAATGTGTTGTGTTATTTCTTATACATAGTACAGCCCTTATAATTTTCTGGATGGTTACCATCACAGAGCACACGACGAACTCCATCTGACTTTACTTTACGATGGCATGCAGATGAAAGGTGGTTTTCTGTTCACTTAACAAACCGAGGGCTTCGAGTGCACTGAGGTATTTCTCGTTTTTTTCTTGGGTGCTCAAATGATATTTTTGTCTACAAATTTGAGCTACAATTATGAATATTTTATTGCTTTTATCTGGTTTTAAACTGGCATAGAAAAGGGATAGTGGTTTCTTTGTGCTAGCCTGTCTGATATTGTGTACGATCTCTACAGTAAAGCCAAGCTCATTAATAGCCTCCTGTATCTCTTCAATAGGGGTGGAATAGTGTATTCACTTAGGACTACATTGAAGCTTTCTTCTTGCTTCAGCTTGCATGTATGAAACTCAGTGTTTCCACAGTTAATGATTTTGTAATTAATGAGTATTTCTCAGGGGTTTTTGGCTGGATTTCGACTTCATTGCCATTCATTGCCGTGCAAAATTTTTAGCTCATATTCATTCATATTTGCTGTAATAATGATTTTAGCTTTAATGTTACTCACTCCGTAAACAAATATTGGCACTTTGGGTTCAATTTATGATTCTGGTAGGTCCAGCAGAGCGTTTTTTTTTTTTTTTTTTTTGGCTGATTGGGTTTGGGTGTTGACAGCCAATATTAATCAATTTTTAATTGTTTTGGTCTAAAGTTAGTGCTTGCTGGGCTCGTTCTTAAGCGTTTTACATTAACAGCCGAAGAGGACGGGCTGGTTAGTATATGTATATCTTTCTATCTATCTGCCTATCTAGCGGGCGTTACAAAAAGAATTCTGCATTCGAGTGGACTCGACTCATGATTTAAATCAGGGCTACCCATTCTAGTGGTCTGATCTGGGCCTATATGGAATATTTTCTTAGTAATCAAAAATCATCAAATTTGGCGTGTCTATCTAAATAAACAATTCCAAGTAAAAAACTTGTACATACAAAAACTTAGAAGGGTTGGACTTATTTGAATGGGGTTACCCCTTTTAGTGGTCCGATCTGAATCAAAATGGAATATTTGATAACGATTAACGTAAAGTTAGCTATTATAAAAAAGTAATTTTAATAGTATGTACTAAAATCCTGTTTTAACACATTTTAGGTTTTTTTCTTAAAGAGATAGCTCTTGCTGCAGCCATACTTAGATGGGCTGTCTTCACTTGCGTGGACTGATATGCAGTTCTTATTTATTAGGACACCATTTTGGTATACTTCACATATTTTTATAAACTTGTCTTCTAATGAATTTTGAAATTGAATGTTGAATCAACAATTATTTTTTACTGGTATTGAATTATGATAATAATAATGAATAATGATTATACCTTATGTCCAGTTAAAATATGTTTCCAGTTCTTCAAAAAGACGTGCTTAGTTTGTTGTATATTCTGATATTGAGAGTCCCGTGTTATGTGTTGCTTTATATGCGGTTTCGTTATAAACGAAATACACCATTGGAACGCATTTTGGTTATAAATAATATCCAGACTTTTTGATTTGATATTTAAACGACACTTATTTTCCGTTGGACTTTCATAAATAAGTTGAAAAAAAGGATCTGCAGCAGACTCGATAATTGGAAATGTATTGTTGGAATCCAAATATGTTCTGGATGTGAAAGTTTCATTTATTTGCGGTTTAATTAAATATGGATATTCGGTACAGTTGTTTACTTTATCTAATAAACATATCGAGCCCAATGACATTCCCATAGTATATGACGAAATCATAGGATTTGTTTGAATAAACGAAGAGAAATTCTTAAATTGCATCACCATACTTTTATTGCATTCAATTTCAGAGTTACTTGAGGATTTAAGTACAATTTCTCCATCTAGGAGAGTGACAGTAAAATATCCAAAAATACTGTCACTTTTAGATGTAGAACCATCATCAATTGATGACTCTAGAGCATTTAATATGTCATCTTCTATTGTTTTAAGAGCCTCATCTTGTTCTACGTTTTGAAGGGAGTTACTGCCATACCAGCCCATCCAATTTGGGAACCAATGAAAGAGCATATTTCTACCCTTTATGTTGTTACGGGTTTTTAGTATCAAACCTTTTGCGATCAAAGAAGAAAAGCAAACGTTTCTTAAATTCATTAGATCAGATAAGTCTCTATCCATTTCTATGTGAAGTTTAAAATCTTTATCATTTTGTGATAGGCTTTCATTTGGGTTAAGTATTAGTCGGCGGCATATTTGAATGTAGCGAAGATTCTCTTTTAACAATAACCATTTTTGGTCTTGACATTTATATGAAAATCCATAACAGCTTGCTGCAAACCTCCACCACAACTTAGAATTGTCTATGACATCACATTTTGGACGCTTTAGTCGATACGAAATTGACTCTTTTATTTTCTGAAGACCTTCCCAACATTCCACAGCTTCTTCGTGTTGAATCTAAAAAATAATTAGATTCGATTATTAAATATATGTTATTATATTGATTGTATTATAATAATTGATATGTTATTATAAGATTTGTATTTGGTATTTGCACATATATGTATGTATTTAATGCAACTATATAAAAACTAAAGTTTCTTTATAAATAATACTAGAATAAGTCACTCTACTGAACATTTTATTACTAAAACTTATAAATAAATATAGAAAAGTTACGGCCACTCAGCAGACCTGTTGGAGGATTTTTATTTAGTTGCCAGATTGACCGACTGTGCCCCGACTCACAACCATGAAAGTAGTCCAAAAGCTACAGTAATTACAAATCGAAAGAATTGATAAAAAGAAAATATGAAATTACATATTAAAGTTCAAAGTAAAGAATACATTCTTTTATGTATCTACCTCTCTACCCATCTTTTTTTATATATAGATGGAGAGGAATAGAGAGATAGATAGATAGATAGATAAAAGAACCTATCCTTATATTTGAACTTCAATAATATGTTTCTTACCGTTCAACCGATTGCACTAAGCATTACAGACGATCTTGAGTTAGGCCACGAAAGTAGTCCTGTCTAGAAATGTGCAATATTTCACAGTCGCTGTGATTGGAAAATCACAGCGATTGACTGTGATTGTGATTGTTCTTCACAATTTTGCGAACAACTCAACTGTGGGTAACAGTTACTTTTAAGTAGCTCGATTAATTTTCCTTCACTATACTTCTTTAAAAACGAATCGAAACGAACATGGTGGTTACTCTAGGTACTTTAAGTATCCTTTTATTTCAATATTTTGCTGTGTATATATGAATTGGCAATTAAACGTTTTTGTGGGCAAAATGTCAAAAAAAAAAATAGTGAGATTTGGGATTTTTTTCGTGGCTGTGGATGACAATTTTGCTAAATGCAATATATGCTCGATAAAGTTGTCCTTAAATACGAGCGTTTCAAATTTAAAACGGCATTTGCAGTGCAAACACCCAACTATCGCTCTTCCTTTATCTTCGTCAGTAAGTGAATCGAATACTTGATCAAATGTAGAATATATTTCTTAGATTCTATTTATTTAATCAACTATTGATCAATTACTCAGGTCAATTTAATAGACATGCCACTTGCAGTTGAAAACAGTTCGTCTAATACGCCAACTGGAAGCAGTGCAGAAATTAATTTGACAAGTGCCACAAAAGCCACAAACCAACCAATTTCTCGACAAGCAAAAATGTCATCTTTTTACCTGTTCCACTGAATCAAAGTCGTAAGGAACAAATAGACCAAGCATTACTCATCCTATTCATTGAATCTTACCAACCGTTTAGCTTAGTGGAGGAGGAAGCTTTTAAGCAATTTGAAAAAGGCACTGAACCCAAGCTACGAACTGCCAAGCCGTCATGCAATATCGAGGACTTACATAACAGCTCTTTTTGAAAAGTACCAAAACTCAGTGCGTATAATATTGAGTGGAACCAGTAAGATATGTTTGACGACTGATTGTTGGACTTCTGTTAATAACGACAGTTATATGGCAGTGACCGCACATTCCATTGATGACATGTTTGCTATAAATTCTCTGTTGCTTGGATGTCCACATATACTATCGCATCACACAGCTGAATATTTGCCGCTTGAATTAAATAAAATAGTGTCAGATTGGGAATTCAATAGCAAAATTTTATTGGCAGTATCTGACAACGCTGCCAATATTAAATGTGCTATTGAATCCAAACTGAAATGGAAGCATTTCGGTTGTATAGCTTACACTACAAATTTAATTGTCACAAATGCTACAAAATCCAGCAAAGACATAAGGTCCACAATTGATGGTTTAAACGATTGTAACCTTTTTAAAAAGAAGCGGCATTGCAAATTCCAAATTGATAGAGTTTCAGAAAAGCCAAGGTGTTCATAGCCCCGTAAAGCTTTTGCAAGATCGTCCAACACGGTGGAATATCACTTTTTACATGCTGAAAAGATTTTGATTACTAGAAGACACAGTTGGAGCAACAGCGGCATTGCTTAATTCAGATCTTCCTGTGCTTTTAGTAAGTGAATGGGCTATGTTAAAAGAGCTATGCCAAGTGTTGAAACCATTTGAAGATGCAACTGTTGCTTTGAATGGAGAGGTATATCAAACGGCATCAATAGTTATAACTATTATAACTGGCATCAAGCGTATCCTCGCCATCCTTAAGAAGAAAGGGTTCGATAATTGTGTTCAAACGGTTCTTGATAGCTTGGAAGTAGAACTCGCAAATCGTGTTGGCAATGTTGTCAATAGTAAAACACTATTGCCAAGCACATTTTGCGATCAACACTACAAAAATATTCCAATCGCCGAGGAACACAATTTCGATTCAATGAAAAAATCGTTTATATGAATTGCTGCTGCCAAAATTACTCAACAAAATTTGCCAAGCACTGAAACCGACATTGTTGAACCTATTCTGGAATCAGACGAAATGTCTTTGTGGTATGCCTTCGATAGAAAAGCTGCGACAGTTCATCCAACCGAAACAACAACCTCCCGCGCGATTTTGGAAGTACAAAGATATTTGGAATCAGGCATCATATCTCGGCATGACGGTCCTCTCGAATGGTGGAAAAATAATAGGTATATGTACCCGTATCTTTCGCTTGTGGCTCAGGAAAAATTAAGCGCATTGAGTATTTCTGTGCCATGCGAACTACTTTTTTCCAAAAGCTGGCATCATCATCGACGACCGACGATCACGATTAAGTCCCAGAAAAACGGAAATGCTTTTGTTTTTAAATACAAATTTAAAAGAGACAAAACATTTAAATTAGGTAAAAGATTTACACATTTTTTATAAACGGGTCATCGTAATACCGTATTCCAACAATAGTTTTTTTTATGTACTAGTTATATTTTCATGTCTATTTATAAGCAATTGAAACGAAATAAGAAAATAAAGTTAATATTTTATTCCTGAACTATTCAGTAATTAAGGTAAAAACACCAATGAAATAATTACTTGAATTAAATAATTTTTCTGAAATTTTTTTTTTTATCGTAGATACATATTTTAAAGAGCTACGCATTTGTTAATATATGAGCAGTGACACCGTCATAGTTTCTAGAACCTGTTCCTAAACCTGTGACCATGTCACAGTTTCCATCACCGATTGAACTCACTGTTTTTAAAACAGTTTTGAATAACTGTGATTGTAAAAGAGCAATCACAACTTATACTGTGATTGAAAAATCACGGTTTTGCTCATCACTACTCTCGTCAAGAATCGGACTATGACCTACCACCCATTTAAGAGATAAACGAAATCACTCCCTTGTAAGCCACGTGTTTTTATGCGCTGGATCCACCCAAAAGTGGGTGGAGTACGATTATTAAAATATATGTTAAGCATCCATTCACAAAACTTTATAGGGTTTTTTTTTTTGATTAAGTAAATACGTAATAAAGTATGTGAGCAAAAAGTGTGTTGCATATAAATTGCAAACTTGGCATGAAATAATTCTGAGTACGCATAATTAAGTAAAAATTTGAATTATAAATTGGGATTCGCGATTGATCTTGCATTATGACATGTATGGCTGATCGTTCTATATTCTTCACGCATTATCTAGAAAACGGTTAAACGTATCAAAAATATGTTAAGAATTCATAATCTACAACTTAAATTACAAATTCAAATACGTAAAGAAAACATACCCTAGAACTTTCATTACAAATGCAAATACGTTTCTAGGCAAAGGAAGCTAGATACTTCCAAAAAACTGATTTTCGCGACTTTGGACCGTGAATATATAAGGACGCTCAAAAGTGACATGACAAATATAGTAAAAACAATATTAGGCACTAGATTGTTTTTTATACTCTTCACAAACAGTGTATAGTATTATAGTTTAGTCGCAATATTTGTAACCCCTTTAAGCAGGAAATAGATACCACATTATATATATTCGTGTCTCTGCGCCCGTCTGTCTGCCTGTGACAATGAATGGTATTTAGACTATATGTGAACAGTTGAACCCCTTTTCATTGATACGGCTGCCAAGAAAGTTATTGTTTACGCCGGATCTGTAATTTTTTTTTTTTGGTTTGTTTACTTAATTTGCAATCAGTCCAAATATAAGAACTATAATGAAATTTGATAGTATACTAATACTTCAATACGTTGCAATTGAAGTTTGTGACGAGGCCCTCGCACAACGCAATGTCCAAAACTACAACGGCCAGAGACAATTACGTTTATATATTCACAGAACCAACGATACGCTACACAAGACGATAAAATAGAACATAAAACAAACATACCTAACACAATAATAACGATACATACACATGAACATAATATAAAACAAACCCACAAAAGAAACCAACAACACCGAGATAACGCGAACTAGAAAGCACACAGAAACTTCCAATGCATTCAGACACAACGGCACCGGCAACTACAAACATACACAGTAACCGTACGCAACACCAAACATACAACAGTTCTGTCGAGCAACTGTTTGTGTAGATGCGCTGCTGCTATAAAAACATGAGCACGCGCGAACGCATAGAAACAGTACGCACATTGGCCTAAGCGATCAACAACGCCCACGCTACGCAGGCGTAGAAGGGTACACATGGTTCCAATGCACACACACCCACGCCTCTGCCGAGAGCGCAGCATCGATCGGCGTCGTTGTTTTGCAAACGGTTGACAACAAAAATGCAAGTATAGGAACGAATGCATATGTTAAACAACAATAACAAGGGCTGAGAGCATGGAATCGGGTGAAATTGAAAGTATCCGATCGGAGTCGAAACGGTCAGCTAGAAGGTTCGACTCGAGGACAGCAAAAATATTCTGGGAGTTCGAATCGGATAGCGGAGCTGAACGGACGTGGACAAGGAGAACAACAAAGACAGCAGACGAAGACGGAACAACAACAACAGCGGTGTCAGCAAATGAAACAACAGCAACGCCAGTAGCAGCATCAGCGGAGGCAGCGGGGCAACGGCATGCAGCGACAGCGGGAAAAACCAAAGTCGGCGTGGTAATTAAGAAATTGCACATAAATACAAAATAATAAATTTGAATTAAGAATCAAAAAAAGAAACTAAGTCGTGGTCAATCATTCCTGGAAATTTCCAATTGCCAGTGGTCACTGAAATTATACAAATTTCTGTAACGAACGCCTGGGCATCCGATGAGCATACCTCGGCCAGTGCCTCGTTACAAGTTTTAACAGACGTGTTGCCTCGATGACAGAATTGGCTCGAGCAATTTTTCCTGTATAATCTGCATATGTAGCTAATTTGACACCACCAAGTACATAGTGGAAACATTCTTCGAGCAAATATTCTTTCAAAAATGTTCAAAAATATTCCTAGAAGGCTAATTGGTCGGCTTTGAGATTAGTATTAACTCTGTACATTTCCATTGGCTGGGGAAATAGCTAAGCCTAAAGCAAACATTGTATATGAGGACAAGCAGAAGAAGAACTTTTATTGGGAGGGCTTTTATAGTTGTCACATCAATTCAATCATTTTTGGATAAAGTCTTTTAATCTCAGAAAGTGTTACAAGTGACATAGGTGGGTTCAGTTGGCAAGGTGTATCAAGAGCAAGGGCTACTTCTTCCTCAGCACAACTACACAATGAAAAGTGTGTAAATTGTTTTCTTTATTGCTGTGACAACACTCTCCACCTATGTTCTTAACAGGAATAATTCGCCTAGTAGGACGTTTCAAATACTTTGGAGCATTCCACAGATTGGTGCGCTGGGCTTGGGACCCACCACTTTAAAAAAAAAAACCCCAATGAAAACTAAAAGGAAGCCTCGGAAGGAATTCAATGATGACGACCCCCGCAAACGCTACAAGGATCATGAATTGAGGATATGCACCTGGAATGTCCACACCCTTAATTGGGATGGTGCAAATATCCAGCTGGTTAATGTCCTCGAAAAATGCAAGGCTGACATCACCGCAATCCAAGAAATCCGAGGAATAGGGCAGGATTTCTCTAATAAAGCATCCTGTGACATCTACTACGAGCGCCTAGCCGCGATATGCATCAAGGCTAAATATATTTATACTAGCCTGATTTGTGCGCATGCCCCGACGGAAGAGAAAGACGACGATGCTAAAGATGAGTTCTATGAGCGCTTGGAACGTCTGTACGAGCGCTGTCCCAAACACTATGTCAAAATCGTGCTTGGCGATTTCAACGCCAAGATTGGGAAGGAAGGAATCTTTGGCCCAACCGTCGGAAAATTTGGCCTTCACGACACTACCTCCAATAATGGAGAGTCTAATCGATTTCGCCGCAGGTCGAAACATGGTAGTTAGTAGTACCAGATTTCAACATCTTAACATCTACAAGGCTACATGGCTGAGTCCTGATTAAAAAACACGCCACCAAATTGATCATGTTCTGATTGAAGGAAGGCACGCATCGAGCGTGTTGGACGTGCGAACGTTACGTGGTCCCAACATTGACTCGGAACACTATCTTATCGCAGCCAAGGTACGCACTAAGCTCAGCGTAGTGCACGCCGCACGTTCCAACATGCAACGAAAGCTAGACGTCGGCAAGCTGCAATCAGAACAGACTGCAATCTCAAACACACTCTCCCGACTGCTCCGGGAAACCTCTCCGTCTTCTCGAGATATATGTGAGCAGTTGAAGCATATCACCCGCTCCATGGATAGGGCTGCCAAAGATGTCAATGGTTATACAAAACCTGTTAAGAATTCTTGGTACGACGAGGAGTGTCGCAATGCTACTGCAGAGAAGAACGCTTCCTATCAGAGAACTCTGCAGTCGCAACGCGAGCTGTTAGAGAGCGATATCGAGAGTTTGAGAATGTTGAGATGTCACGTGACAGAAATGAAGCTCGAAAATTCCATCAAAAGGTCAAGCGTCTGACTGAAGGTTTTAAGCCCGGAGTTACTTTCTGTAATGATGACATTGGAAATCTGATAACAGATGAACAGGAATCACTGAGATTATGGAGGAGGCGATGAAGCGCACAATACCGCCGATAGAGAAATGACACCGGGACCATCAGTTAATGATGGCACTATTTGTAGAGCCACCGGACTATAACAAGGTCGATTCAGTTATTAAAAAGCTAAAAAATAGCAAAGCGGCAGGCTCTAATAGGCTGAGTTGGTTAGGAGTATGCACCAACTTTTATGCAAGATATGGTGCGATGAACGCATACCCAATGACTGGAATCTCAGTGTTCTCTGTCCTATCTTTAAGAAAGGAGACCCCGCTGTTTGCGTCAACTACCGCGGAATAAGTCTCCTTTCCATTGGATATAAGATTCTGTCGCGCGTATTGTGTAATAGGATGATATATGGATTCACATATCAGTGTGGCTTCAGACCAAAAAAAAGGTCGACCAGTGACCAAATATTCACATTACAACAAATCTTGGAAAAGACCCGTGAGTTCAACAAAGACACTCACCACCTATTTGTCGACTACAAAGCCGCTTTCGACACGCTGATACCATCGAAGTTCTTCGACGCCCTGTCTGCAATAGGTATCCCGGCAAAGATTGTCCGTCTTTGCATGGCGACGCTATCTAACACACAAAGCGTTGTCAGGGGGGTGAAAACCGCTCCAACCCTTTGATACCAAGAGGTTTCAGGCAGGGCGATGGTCTGTCGTGCGATTTTTTCAATCTTCTGATGGAATACATCCTACGCCAATGCCCGTACATACAGAGTATTTCGGGCTCGATCTTCCAAAAGGAAGTGATGCTGCTCGCTTACGCCGATGACATCGATATCATCGGTACGCAGGAACGGCGAGTCAGCAAGGCGTTCTCGAAGATTGAAAAACAGTTTTGGCTCATGGGTCTAGCGGTGAACGAGGACAAGACGAAGTACTTGGTCTCTTCTCGCACTCCGTCAATGCATCTGGGACGGTCAGTGAGGATGGAGAATTTCAACTTCAGTGTTTTAGAAAACTTCGTCTATCTTGGAACAGAGATAACCAGTAACAACAACGACAGCCTGGAGATCAGGCGAAGAATCACGCTTGCAAACAGATGCTTTTTTGGGCTGTGCAAGTAAATGAGAACTAAATCCCTCTCTCGACAGACGAAAAAAAAGATCTATAAGACGCTGATACTCCCGGTCCTATTGTATGGCGCAGAGGCATGGACCGTGATTGAGTCGCACGAGACAGCGTTGGAAGTCTTCGAGAGGAAGATTCTTCGCAATAGTTTTGCAAAATCAGCGCTATAAGGCAATACAACATACGGCATGTTATGCTCTCCAGAAATCACAAAGCGGTGGAAAGAAGTGATTTTAAATATGTTTTAAGACTAAAAAGAAAATTATAGTTTAAAGCAACTAAAAAAAAACGCTTTAACACGCTTTAATGATCAATAGAACTAAAAAACGAACGAAATGAAAATAAACGAAAAAGATAAGTATTATCTGGCACAAGCACCCCACACGCTTTTTTCACAATACTACTAATTATTTCCGTTCATATATATTTTATTAATATTTTAACACACAGCGAGCTAGCTTACCACAATAATTTTTTGTAGGAACAAATGATTGACAGGTCCTACATTGCTGGATAATTTTTGAAAGTCTCAGAGGCTCAATTGATACAACTGAGTTCATAATTTTTATTTTGAAAATTTAATTTATGTATCAAATGACTCGAAAGTTAATACAAACATATCGAGTACATCGCTGGTTTGCCATTTTTGCTTGTTGACTGCCGATAGTGCTTTGAAACCTTTTGATTACAGATCATTGACTATTGCTGCTAGTTCACACGAGTGATGAAGATTCCTTGCAATCACCCTTATTGGACGCTCATGTTTATTTTCAAAACTATACCAAGAAATGTTTGAATTGAAGAGCGTTGCTGTTACTTTTCTGCATCGAATAAATTGAAGACATTATTAAGAAGTTTTGTGGTGAATTCCTTTTTTGAATTAATTTTAATAACATTATGCAGTTCTTTATAGCAAATCAGCAGAAATCATTATAATTGGTGGTCGTGTTTGCTGGTTTGGTTCAGTTTTTGTTTGAGCTTCCCGGTCGATAGGAGCCTGCTTGTTTGGTGGTACATATTCGGGAGAAGAACTTGCTTTTCGCTTTTTTCTTTGTTGCTTCACTATCCAGTAGGTTTCTTGGGCGAGTTTATCCTCATCGGTTTCTAAGTGTTCCTCTTTTGTGCACTGTTGGATATGCAGATATGGGTAATTGCAGTGAGCATTTTAGCTTATTATTTTCTTCTTGAAAAACGAGAGCTTCTATTTTTCTAATTTTTTCAATTAGTTGTTTATTTTCAAAATTTGCAGTTGTTGTAGTTGACAGGCTACCGTTTGAACGTACACGCACTTTGGATTCCATTAAAGAACTCGACTTATTTTTATTTTTCTTTCACTTATATAAAATTCTTAAGAGCTAGTTGGACTGTATTATATTGCATATTGCGTATATGTTTCTATTTTTATTACATAGCTAGTACTGTTTTATGAGTTTATTGACACATCTTTGTATATTAAAGATGTGTGCGCTGCATTGATCGTTTGTCATCCAAGTACATAATTTATGGATCGTAAATTTAATCGTTAGACGCGCATGCTCGGCTTGCTCACATCTTATCGTACATCGTATTTATGTTTCACGCACAAGCAGCGGGAAAATATATTAAAATATAGTGTGGTAGGCCAATGTGGTCTGTTGGTACTTGACAATAATACAAGTAGCGTACATTTATGTTTGAACATCCTCCCGGGGGCCAGAAAATGAGATGGCCAATAATTTCTTTTTCTGTAAACAAATCATTCTTGCATATAAAGCAAGAATGATTATTACAAGAATTACTAGAATTAGAGATGAATGTCCAGGCATGGATTTGCTGGAGCTCTACCGTATTATTTACAACGATGTTTCCAAGTGGTGTTAAGTTGTCTGCTGTCATTGCTTCAATTTCTTTTATAAAATGAATTGGATACGTTTACATTTATCTCGAGTGCTCTGTTTGAGGTGCTTGCAGTGTAATACCAGTAAGTCGCGCTGAACAACCTTCCTCTAGTTGCATTATGCCTTGGTTAGGGAGCGTGAGTATTTGATTATAGAGCTCACCACACTGTACATGCACCGAAGTTTTCGTGAATACTTTAAATAACCATCTGTTTGCGTTACCAAGTTCTGCCCAAAACGACTGTTCCTTGAATTCAGTCATAGAGCACGAAAAGTTGCTGTGCGGCTTAATAGGTGATTTTTCGCAGGAGTGATCTGCAGCATCTTTCCAAGGCCAATTGCCTTCGCAAACTATTGTTTGTTAATTTTCTCGACGACAATTATTAAGTTCAGCTTGTGACATCGTGTGGTAAGAATTAAGAAAAACGTTGTATATGATAAAGTTTGCCATTACTTGTGGTTTCATCTTGTGATCACCTTTGATAACAGGCAATGGAATTACTTTAAATATGTCTGATTGTTGGTTTAAATAAAGTGGTATTTTTGCTTCAACTACCACCATACCATCTTTAAACAAGTAAGGAAATTTCAGTCGGGCGTAACCGACTGTAAGAGGCCCTGTACCAGTTCAAGTCTCCTAACAAACACATTAAACGTTTCCCGAGCATATGACCAAAACACATGACCACTTCTCACTGCGCGAATATGAATGAAAAGAAAAGGGGGGTCATTCAACTTCAATTGGTTATAAAATCGTTATTTATAATCCGATTTTGATGAACTTTTTGGATTTTGACTAAGAGGGACGTTAACTTTATACTGGTATACTCAATTTTCTTTGTGTCGAAGAAATATTTCTCCTTGGGGGTGATTTTATGGGGAAGGGGGGAGGGGCAAAATTTCAAAATAAACTTGTGAAATTCCGGAGCAGTCCTAGACGAATGCAAAAAACACGAAGTCTCTATCTATTACCGTTTCCGAGATCCTTTCGTTCATACAGACGGACAGACGGACGGACAGACGGACGGACAGACGGACATGGCTATATCGACTCCTCTATCACTCCTGACCATAATGGGGGTAACTTTGGGGGTCTCCGACCATTATTTCTACCTGTTACATACATTTGCACAAACCCAATAGGCTCTTGTACCTTCGGTACAGGGCCTAAAAATCCTTTAGCAGTTAACAGCTTATATACTGCTTGTAATCTGTTACCCGAATTTCTCCCTGGCAGAACATGATTTACTGGCAATAACTGAGCGATTTTGTTAATTTCTTCTTGTATTTGAGCCGGTCTAATAAGAGTTGGATTAATTTTGCAATGATTAATGTCCATTAGCAAACCAATAACACTTAATTGTGTTTTCTCTGCTTCATCAATCCAACGTTGCAATTGATTGACCAGCATAAAGGAATTTATGGATTCGCGGTATACTAAAAAGTGCTCTTTAACAGTGTCGGATATGATGTTTATTTTGTCCGACATCTTTTTAAAGCTTGTGTTAACTTCCTCTGTAGTTCGTTTTTCCAAGTTTTTGGTGACATCTATCACTGTGGTTTGATTTCCAATATATTCCTCTATCTGCTTTTGATTTGGATGTAGAGTTTTCATGTTATACATTGTTATCAAATCCAGTGATATGTCGAACATTCCTCCAGGGCATACCAATGGTGTCGTGCAGCCTCTTTAAGTTCTACGTATAATTTCTTTTATGAAGAGTTTGTTGTTTTCAGTTATTGTTGTTAGTTGAAGTTCAATGCCATCGGTAACTGAAATACACTGCTCTTTAAATTCTTGCAGCTTTGGACAGATTTCTTTAGTTTTCCCGAGAAGAGGCGACGCTTGTTTCAACACATCGAAATATGCTGACATGTCAAAGAAGAATACGAACTGCCAACTCCATGACATCACCTCGACTTTTCCCATTTTGTCCAAAAAAATTGCTGCATCATTTCCAATATCTTGTATCTGCACCTTTGAAAAGTTTTGCGTTGGAGTCGGAGCACTTGTTGCAATTTGTAGCATCATTATTAAACAAAGAGCTGTGGTCACTATAGGGTTACATCTGGTGTTTCGTGCTTGTCGTGGTGATTTCTTCTGTTTTTATTAATACGACTTGCCCTGATATGTTTGGCACTGACTTTCTCCATTTGGAACGTTGTTGTAGAGATATCAAATATGTAGTCCTCTTTCCATTTTCTCCAGAAATCTGCTTTAAGACGTTGCACATATCTGTCTAGCGACCCAATTGATTCGTTTTCCGTGTGCTGAGGTGCTCGTAGTGGTCTTCCAACAAGAAAATGGCCGGGAGTGAGTATATCGACTTCTTCACTGTCTTCATTTAATGGACATAGAGGACGGGAATTCAAAACGGCTTCTATTTGATTCAGAAGCGTGGTAAGCTCTTCATATGTTAAACTGTATTCACCAATGACACGCTTTAAGTGATACTTGACTGATTTGACACCAGCTTCCCAAACTCCTCCAAAGTGAGGACTTCCGGGGGGAATAAAGTGCCACTTGATGCCTTCTTTTTCGATGACAGGGACTAACTCACAATTAATTTTTATTGAAGCTTTCAATTCCTTGTCCAGTTTTTTGGCAGCTCCAACGAAATTCGTGCCATTGTCGGAATATATGTGGTCACTTTTGCCTCGTCTCGCAAAAAAAGCGTCATAAGGCAGCCAAAAAAAAAAATCCGTTGACATATCGCTTACAGCTTCTAGGTGTACTGCTTTTGTCGCCATGCAGATAAATAAGGCGATATAGCCTTTATAAGCCTTTTGACCACGTCCTTTAGAGCATCGAATTTGGAAAGGTCCTGCATAATCGATGCCTGTATGGTGAGGTTGCTCATCAATTGGTTAGATACCTCTTGTCGGTATCTTTTTTTTTTTTTTTTTTCTTCCATGTATTGTACATCTGTCAAACAACATTTAGTACATTTTATAATAGTGATTAAGGAATAAAATTAATTTTCAAAAGAACAATTTCTTTAAATTATTTGTCAACTAAAAAAAAAATATACTGTACATGATAATATGCATCCACTCCAAGCAGCTAATACTTACGGCTGCCCCACTCTTCATGAGATACCGTAACGTTCACTGCTAGATATATAGCATAATCATCTTACATTACATTTGAAAGTGATGTTTATAATTTATTTCTACTTATGATTAGTTTAGTAGATCTACTGGTCTGATCCTCTTAAGACGCCGTCTGGTTGTCAGTTCCACAATGGGTAAGTTGTTTATCTCAATGTTTGAGTGAGCTAAAATTCGATGATGATGCTTTGTGCTTACTGCCACTATTTCCTCTTTAATAGTGGGTGTTTTAAGATCTCTGTGTAAGTCTGCGTTGGAAATGTACCAGTCTGCTCCTGATATCTGCCGAAGAATTTTTGATTGCTGCCGTTGGATAATATTTACATTTGATACTTTTGATGTACCCCATATCTGTAGACCATATGTCCAAATAGGTTTTATTACGCATTTATATAATAATAGTTTGTTGTACATCGATAG